>CM072525.1:4973538-4993538 GCA_036898135.1 Oncomelania hupensis | reverse complement strand
TTAGTGGGAAACTGGAATGCTCTCCCAGTTACCATACAATTAACTGAAAATATCAACTCATTGAAGAACCATCTGGATAGCCACCCAAAATGTATAGATAAGGTTCAAGAATATGATGATTAAAGGCCATGTTTCATCTAAGTGAACCCCGCACAAAAGTGTTGAAACAACTAACCTTTACTATAATTACTGCTTCTATTACAAATCTGCATCTCTCAAGCTGTCAACCCACACATGTAAAATCGGATTTTGTCAAAGTTATAACTTTTTGGGAAGAGGAATTAAAGATAATTTTGCAAGCCAACTTTTGCGTCTTCACTTTAGGGAGCAAAACTTGTCTGAGGCTTACTGAACGTGAACTCATAGAAAAAACCCAAATGCACCCAGCACGCACTCTAGGTCATTTCTTCTCATTCCCGGTCACCTAGGATTGTGCTCAGTCATCTGGGCGTCAGACTATGCGCCCAAAGGCTGCAAGCAGGCGCTTCGGGCGGTTTGAGTTAGATCCTGTATCGGCCAGCGCCTTGAGCAGCCCTTGAGTGGCAAAAGCGCTATATAAGAAGGAAGAAACCCACGTGCAAGATGCTTTGGTATTCACTCCAAGAAGAGAAACATTTGCTGAGGCTCAAGAATTTTCCCTACGAGGTTTTCAGCTTATATAGAAGATAAACAAACAAAAAAAGTGACAACCGCAGCAAATTGTTGTGAAAGAAACCACAAATGTCATTCCCTTCTCCACTTCTCATTCCGTTTGTGAACATACGGACAGGTAAAAAAATAAAAGAGGTGGTAAGCGTGACATAAAATAATATAATAAATTTATAGAGAGTACGACTTGGCAAAGGTAATGACCTGGCACGTCCTCCCCTTGTCGTGACCACAGCTATGATCCACGTCCGCATAGATCTTTAGTATTCCTATCCTATCCTATCCTGTCCTGTAACCCGAAGGTCGTAGGGGCACCACAGATGATCGTTTAACCAGCATACTCCATCTCTCTCTGTCCTCAGCAGCCCCGATGGCGTCGCTCAGTGTCAAACCAGTCCATTCTCGAATGTTGTCCCCCCACCTCTCTCCCGGTCTCCCTCCTCTTCTACCTCCTTGCACTGTGCCCTGCAGAATAGTCTTTGCAAGGCCTGATGATCTGGTGACGTGGCCATACCATCGGAGTTCCCGTCTCCTCACCATGTTAGCAGGTCATCGTGTTGTCCAATGGCCCGTGTGATGGTCTGTCGGACTTCGTCCTTGGTGATGTGTTGGGTATAGGAAATGCACAGAAGTCCCCTGTAGCACCTCATCTCCATGCCTTGCATTCTTCGTTGGAGATCTGCTGTGAGAGTCCATGCTTCGCAAGCATGTAGGAAGATAAAGATTACAAGGGAGCGCAGCAGTCTTACTTTGGAATGTAGACTGATGGTCCTGTCTTTAGTATTACAAAACATAATTGGTATTACATACAAGCTAAGGGCTTAAAATTTAAAATCATTGGTATAACTGAAAATGATAGTCCAATGAGTTCCACAGCTGAAAATAGTGGGAAGTAGACCATGGGAAGGCGACATATTAAAAGTGTATAAGCATCCCGAATTTCGTCCACAAGGGTAACGAATTGAAAAAGAAAAAAAGGAAAATAAATATATTTTTTAAAATATATAAATAAAATATATAAAAATCAATCCTATTCTATCCTATCCTATCCTATCCTATCCAATCCCGTAACTCGGAGGTCATAGGGGCACCACAAATGATGGTTTAACCAGCGTACTCCATCTTTCCCTGTCCTCAGCAACCCTGATTGTTTTGCTCAGTGTCAAACCAGCCCATTCTCGAATGTTGTCCTCCCACCTCTTTTTGGGTCTCCCTCTTCTTCTACCTCCTTGCATTGTGCCTTGCAGGATGGTCTTTGCAAGACCTGATGATCTGGTGACGTGGCCATACCATCGGAGTTTCCGTGTGTCTTCACCACTGTGAGCAGGTCATCGTGTTGTCCAATGGCTTGTGTGATGGTCTGTCGGACTTCGTCGTTGGTGATGTGCTGGGTATAGGAAATGCCTAGAAGTCTTCTGTAGCACCTCATCTCCATGCTTTGTATTCTTCGTTGGAGATCTGCTATGAGGGTCCATGTTTCACAAGCATATAGGAAGATGGAGATGGCAATGGAGCGCAGCAGTCTTACCTTGGAATGTAGACTGATGGTCCCGTCTTTCCAAATTGGCTTCAACCTCGCCAGGGCAGCAGTTGTTTGTGCGATCCTGAAAAGGACTTCCTGTCGGGACCCATTGTCTGATACAATGGCTCCTAAATATTTGAAGCTATGCACTGTGTTGAGGGATTGGCCTTGGACTTTGATGTCCGTGTTGATGCCATTGGTGTTGTTGGTCATCATTTTGGTCTTCTCTGCACTTATTTCCATTCCATAGGCTCTGGAGGTGGTGTCAAGCCTCTGTACCAGCTGTTCAAGTTCTTGTTCCTCTCCAGCCAATCCATCAATGTCATCTGCAAAACTAAGGTTGGAGATTGCTCTTCCCCCTATGCTGACTATGCCTTCGTGATCTGCAAGGGCATCTGATATGATGCGCTCTAGGAAGAGGTTGAAGAGTGTTGGAGAGAGTAGGCATCCCTGACGCACACCGATTGTTGTTCTGAACCAGTTTTTGATGCCGCTGTTGTATAGGGCTGCACTGGTAGCCTTGTCAAACAGGCTTTGATGACTTCAATAATTTTAGGGCTGATGTTGTACACTCTCATGGTTGCCCACAGAGCTGCATGCCAGACTTGGTCAAACGCCTTTTTGAAGTCTACGAACACATGATATAGGTGTTGTTGGTGCTGTAGGTATTTCTCGAAGATTATTCTGAGGTTGAAAATCTGTTCAGTGGTACTTCGCCCAGCCCTGAATCCTGCTTGCTCTTCAGCTATGATTTGTTCAATAAACAAATAAATATTAAAATAAAATTTTTAAGAATATGTAGGCTTAAATAAAGTATTGAACAATAAATACATAAATTAATTAACTAATTATTTTGGTTGGTTGGTCTGTGACCTTGTTGAAACCAACGACTCAATCCATGAAACAATGAGTGAATTGGTGAGTACCTGGTAACCCTGGATTTGGCCTCTGACTGCCTCTCTGGTCCTGTCGGGCATTTCCCAGTATACGGTGCCCGCTGTAGCGTTGATGGCGTTGGCATAGACGTTCTGCGGCGTGGCCACTGGGACTGTAACACCACCACCATCACCACCATTATGAGGGCGTACGCACCACATACCTTTTCACCATAACGTACAGTCTTTGTCCAGTGAAACAGAACACAGGCACGGTGATCAGTCAGCCATGTGGGGATGTTTGTGACAACCACAGTGATTGTTTGCCACGTAGGGATGTTTGTGACATTGCGTGCCATGCAGGGATGTTTGTGACAACCACAGTGATTGTGTGCCATGCAGGGATGTTTGTGACAACCATAGTGATTGTGTGTGTGCCATGCAGGGATGTTTGTAACAACCATAGTGAATGTGTGCCATGCAGGGATGTTTGTGACATTGCGTGCCATGCAGGGATGTTTGTGAAATTGCGTGCCATGCAGGGATGTTTGTGACAGCCATAGTGATTGTGTTCCATGCAGGGATGTTTGTGACAGCCATAGTCAATGTGTGCCATTAAGGGATGTTTGTGACATTGTGTGCCTTGCAGGGATGTTTGTGACAGCCATAGTGATTGTGTTCCATGCAGGGATGTTTGTGACAGCCATAGTGATTGTGTTCCATGCAGGGATGTTTGTGACACTGCGTGCCATGCAGTGATGTTTGTGACACTGCGTGCCATGCAGGGAGGTTTGTGACACTGTGTGCCATGCAGGGATGTTTGTGACACTGCGTGCCATGCAGGGAGGTTTGTGACACTGCGTGCCATGCAGGTAGGTTTGTGACGGCTATGGTTGTGTGCCACGCAGTGATATTTGTGACATTGCGTGCCATGCCATGCCTTCGGATGAGAGTATAAACCGAGGTCTAGTCTGTGTCGCATACATGCCATCATAACGGACTTTAAAGATCCTGACGCTCATGTCCTAGACGGGTGAGTGCCGGTGACAAGAACACACCTAGCATGCATCTAGGTCCTTCTCCCCCATTCCTGGCTGCCCAGGATTGTGCTCAGTTGTCTGGGGCTTTATTACGATGCGCCCAAAGGCTGCAAGTTGGCGCCTCTGGCGGCTTGAGTTAGATCCTGTTTCGGCCAGCGCCTTGAGCAGCTCTTGAGCTGGAAAAGCGCTATATAAGAACGAATAAATAATGCAGGGGTGTTTGTGACAATGCGTACCATGCAGGGATGTTTGTGACAGCCCTAGTGATTGTGTGCCATGCAGGGATGTTTGTGACATTGTGTGCCATGCAGGGATGTTTGTGACACTGTGTGCCATGCAGGGATGTTTGTGACATTGTGTGCCATGCAGGAATGTTTGTGACATTGTGTGCCATGCAGGGATGTTTGTGACATTGTGTGCCATGCAGGGATGTTTGTGATATTGTGTGCCATGCAGGGATGTTTGTGACATTGTGTGCCATGCAGGGATGTTTGTGACATTGTGTGCCATGCAGGGATTTTTGTGACATTGTGTGCCATGCAGGGATGTTTGTGACATTGTGTGCCACGCAGGGATGTTTGTGACATTGTGTGCCATGCAGGGATGTTTGTGACAATGCGTACCATGCAGGGATGTTTGTGACAGCTATAGTAATAGTAAGCCAAGCAGGGATGTTTGTGACAGCTATAGTAATATAGTGAGCCAAGCAGGGATGTTTGTGACAGCCCTAGTGATTGTGTGCCATGCAGGGATGTTTGTGACATTGTGTGCCATGCAGGAATGTTTGTGACATTGCGTGCCATGCAGGGATGTTTGTGACATTGTGTGCCATGCAGGGATGTTTGTGACATTGTGTGCCATGCAGGGATGTTTGTGACATTGTGTGCCATGCAGGGATGTTTGTGACATTGTGTGCCATGCAGGGATGTTTGTGACATTGTGTGCCATGCAGGGATGTTTGTGACATTGTGTGCCATGCTGGGATGTTTGTGACAGCTATAGTGATTGTGTGCCATGCAGGGATGTTTGTGATATTGTGTGCCATGCAGGGATGTTTGTGACATTGTGTGCCATGCAGGAATGTTTGTGACATTGTGTGCCATGCAGGGATGTTTGTGACATTGTGTGCATGCCATGCAGGGATGTTTGTGACATTGTGTGCCATGCAGGGATGTTTGTGACATTGTGTGCCATGCAGGGATGTTTGTGACATTGTGTGCCATGCAGGGATGTTTGTGACATTGTGTGCCACGCAGGGATGTTTGTGACATTGTGTGCCATGCAGGGATGTTTGTGACAATGCGTACCATGCAGGGATGTTTGTGACAGCTATAGTAATAGTAAGCCAAGCAGGGATGTTTGTGACAGCTATAGTAATATAGTGAGCCAAGCAGGGATGTTTGTGACAGCCCTAGTGATTGTGTGCCATGCAGGGATGTTTGTGACATTGTGTGCCATGCAGGAATGTTTGTGACATTGCGTGCCATGCAGGGATGTTTGTGACATTGCGTGCCATGCAGGGATGTTTGTGACATTGTGTGCCATGCAGGGATGTTTGTGACATTGTGTGCCATGCAGGGATGTTTGTGACATTGTGTGCCATGCTGGGATGTTTGTGACATTGTGTGCCATGCAGGGATGTTTGTGACATTGCGTGCCATGCAGGGATGTTTGTGACATTGTGTGCCATGCAGGGATGTTTGTGACATTGTGTGCCATGCAGGGATGTTTGTGACATTGTGTGCCATGCAGGGATGTTTGTGACATTGTGTGCCATGCAGGGATGTTTGTGACATTGTGTGCCATGCAGGGATGTTTGTGACATTGTGTGCCATGCAGGGATGTTTGTGACATTGTGTGCCATGCAGGGATGTTTGTGACATTGTGTGCCATGCAGGGATGTTTGTGAAAGCTATAGTGAATGTGTGCCATGCAGGGATGTTTGTGACATTGTGTGCCATGCAGGGATGTTTGTGACATTGTGTGCCATGATGGGATGTTTGTGACAGCTATAGTGATTGTGTGCCATGCAGGGATGTTTGTGACATTGCGTGCCTGCAGGGATGTTTGTGACATTGTGTGCCATGCAGGGATGTTTGTGACATTGTGTGCCATGCTGGGATGTTTGCGACAGTTATAGTGATTGTGTGCCATGCAGGAATGTTTGTGACATTGTGTGCCATGCAGGGATGTTTGTGAAAGCTATAGTGAATGTGTGCCATGCAGGGATGTTTGTGACACTGTGTGCCATGCAGGGATGTTTGTGAAAGCTATAGTGAATGTGTGCCATGCAGATATGTTTGTGACATTGTGTGCCATGATGACAGCTATATTGATTGTATGCCATGCAAGGATGTTTGCGAAAATGTGTATGCTGTGTAAACTGTGAATGTTGATGAGCTGAACATATTTTATGAATCTAGAATAACTGATGCCATTGTATATGGGCATACCTCTGTAAATGAATCAGTGAATTATACTTTGAGCAAGCGCACAGATTTTATTTACTTGTAACTTTTTAACTGACGGCAATTCATGTATGGATTTCTTTTGTTGAGATAATAGTTTTTTATAGGTCTATCTCGGTATTTCACACACTCTTTGCACGAACACACACACACACACACACACACACACACACACACACACACACACACACACCCACACCCACACACACACACACACAAACACACACACTCTCTCTCTCTCTCTCTCTCTCTCTCTCTCTCTCTCCCACATTGACAGACTGTTTGCCTGTGAACACACACACTCTTTTCTCTCTCACCCACTGTTGATAAAGTGCACTCACTGTCTTCAGCAGAGAAGATGATCTGTACAGTAGAGTTCGGTCCAGGTCCCTTGGCGTTGAGCACTTGAACCATCACATCATACTCCGTATAGTAGTTATCCGTACCCACCTTGTAGTGGTAATACAAAAACCCTTCACGATCAGGGTTGTCCCCCAACACGGGCTTTACACTCTGAAACATCATCAGTCATCATCATCATCATCATCATCAGTCATCATCATCAGTCATCATCAGTCGTCATCATCATCATTCATCATCATCATCTTCATCATCATCATCTTCTTTTTTGTTGTTGTAGTTATTTATCATAATCATCAACATCGTGGTCGTCATCGTTATCCTCATTATCAACATATGATCAACATTTGTAAGCAAGCATGAAAAGACTTGAAAATGTGAGGTAAGGGCTTCAGAGGAAAGAAGAGAGGAAAGAAAGAAAGAATTAAATAAATAAAAATAAACAAATGAAAATGAAGAAAGGAAGGAAGGAAGACAGGAAGGAAGGAAGACAGGAAGGAAGGAAGAAAGACAGCAAGGAAGGAAGACTAGGTAGTCACTCACGTATTCCCACTGATCGGAAGTGTAACGATGCTTCCTCCAATACACTTTGTAGTACAGGCCCTGGCCTCCGTGATACTCTGGTGCCAGTGGCTGCAATAGGCACACAATGTCAACCATAGGCACACAATGTCAACCATTGTTCATCGCATCAAACGCGGCTTGGCATTACACAACAGTGAGCGGCCTATACTAGTGACTATTCCCCCACAACGGTGACAAATAAATATGCAAAACGGACCAGAGGAGACCCTGAAAATTACATGACTATAGTATTCCTGTCCGTGTTACCACCTATTAACCTAGTGCTTTCTCTCGTGTCCTGGAGGCGGTGTCTCAGCTGTGGAAAGCGAGGAAAAACAATTGAAGCTCAGAATATTAAACTCTAACATGGAAGGCAGTTGTTCCAAAGGTCAAGATTGAAAGCCTGAAGCCCCCCCCCCCCTCCCTCTCCTCCTCTTCCCCAAACAAGAAGATCCTGCTGAGAGCAACCTATTCTTGCCCGTTGCTTGACACTGCATGAAAAAGGTTAGCTGACAACAGACATAAGACTGTCAGCTGACAACAGACATAAGACTGTCAGCTACATAAGACTTGTCAGCTGACAACAGACATAAGACTGTCAGCTGATAACAGACATAAGACTGTCAGCTACATAAGACTTGTCAGCTGACAACAAACATAAGACTGTCAGCTGACAACAGACAACAGACACAAGACTGTCAGCTGACAACAGACATAAGACTGTCAGCTACATAAGACTTGTCAGCTGACAACAAACATAAGACTTGTCAGCTGACAACAAACATAAGACTGTCAGCTGATAACAGACAACAGACACAAGACTGTCAGCTGACAACAGACATAAGACTGTCAGCTAACAAAAGATTACAGACATAAGCTATATGTCATATGTCAGCTACATAAGACTTGTCAGCTGACAACAAACATAAGACTGTCAGCTGATAACAGACAACAGACATAAGACTGTCAGCTGACAACAGACATAAGACTGTCAGCTGACAACAGACATAACATTGTCGGCTGACAACAAACAACAGAAATAAAACGGTCAACTGACAAGAGACAACAGACATAAGACTGTCAGCTGACAACAGACATAAGAATGTCAGCTGACAACAAACAACAGAAATAAGACGGTCAACTGACAAGAGACAACAGACTGTCAGCTGACAACAGACATAAGATTGTCAGCTGACAACAAACAACAGAAATAAGACGGTCAACTGACAAGAGACAACAGACATAAGACTGTCAGGTGACGGGCCATTATAGGCTGCTGTCGTCACTGCAAAATTAAATGACGGACCAGCAATTAAATTCTACCACTGCAAGTATGACACTACATGTGGGCTTATGCCATTGCATTACCACTGACCAAAGTTCTAAGCAGCGATGGTTAGGGAGTTACTTTTCAACGAGCCAGTACTCAGACCACTCACCAATTCAATTCAATATTTTAATTTAACGTCTTTTCACAACAATGTGATTTTAGACAACCATTAAAAAAAATAATAATAATAATTTAAAAAAAAAAAAAAAAAAAAAAGAAGGAAACAAACAAACACATAGAAATTGTTAATTATAGTAACTTAAATAAATCTGTTCCGACAATGATACGCGCGATGTCATGTAACATCGAACTATGTAAGATGACTCTAATATCGTCTTGTGCACATAAAATAATTCCATTTTCTTTGTACAGTGCTGTTAAAACAGGACAATCAAATAATATGTGGTGTAAGGAAATAGTTCCAGCACATAAACAAGTAACATTTTTCAAATATTTTGTGTGACGACACGAGTTTCAGATGGTAGGGAGAGATACACTTTTTACGAAGTTACACTTCTCCGTATATCTGTTGTACATAGAATAGCGTGACCGATTTACTTTTGCGTATGAAAGTGCAGTTTCGTAAAGTCCGTGCGATTCATAGAAGACAGGGAGTCGGCCAATTTCGAATAGGGGTACGCGTAATAAAGAACGTGCATACTGACGAGAGCTCGACTGTTTTGCTTGTGGCCGGCGCAGATTTTGAAGGGCAGAGTGGTTTGAGATGCTATTGCGTGAGGAAGGAATTCTAACGAGACAGCAGCCCTGTGACAGAGGTCATCGTAGTGTAGGGTACTGTTGGAAGGGTGTGTGTATTGTTTTATAGCCACCCAAGGTCTTATGCCCTCGTCGGGATAAGGATGTGTAGAATTCGAAGGAAGATGGTAACTGCCATTCGCCAGTGAGTGTAGAGTTCCATACTTAAGGTGCGTGTGGTTCTCGATTGAACACCCACCAAGACTTAGTGTCTGTAGCAGAGCTAAGGTGTCCTCATCCTCAGAATAAATGTTATTTGGACAGTGAAATAACGTGCAAGAGCAAGAGAAAGAGACTCTCAAAAGACTAATCCATTGTGTTGTGCCAATGTTGTGACAGTGTTGTGTCGTGTTGTGGTGTTGGGGGTAAAGGGCGTCACGGGAGGTACCCTATATGCCACGGGACCTATATGCCACGGTACCTATATGCCACAGGCCCTATATGCCACGGGACCTATATGCCACGGGACCTATATGCCACATTCGCTTATTTCTCTTGAAAACGCGCTTTTACCTTGAAATTTGCACACTGCAAATCATCCATGAGTTATATATGTATTGTATTATTTGTCGGCTCTCCCAGAATACAACTGAAATGTACTATAAAACTATGTACTAATGGCTGTAAGGTTATTTATTAGCTGGTCAATGTTTTTTTAACAAAATGTTTCATGTCAATTTAACAACATAGCATATTAGGTAGCCATGTCACCATCAAGTAACATTTCACGTAATAGGTAGCCGTGGTGGTGAACTGCTTAAGTCGCCATTTCACAGGCAGGTAACCATTCACATTTAGGTCGCCTGTCGTAAAAATGGGTTCAAAATTAAGTAGCAGTTCACAAATATGGTTAAGTAGACATTCACATTATAGGTAGCCGTACAAAATACTAGGTAGCCATTTCACAGTGATTGGCTACCTAAATGGTATTTAGGTCGCCAAACCTGTGGAAATAAAGGTTCACCACCACCACCACCACCACCACCACCACCACCACCAACAACAACAACAACAACAACAACAACAACAGCACGTGGCATATAGGGCCTGTGGCATATAGGGCCTGTGGCATATAGGTCCCGTGGCATATAGGTCCCGTGGCATATAGGTCCCGTAACAATAACAGCACGTGGCATATAGGGCCTGTGGCATATAGGTCCGGTGGCATATAGGTCCCGTGGCATATAGAACCCTACCCGGGCGTCACGAGCCGAGGCCTGTAAGGTAAGCAAACCCTGTCGTTCAATTCTCTAGTGGCGCGCTCCGAGCACTGCGTACGTGTATGAGTGGTAATGAGTGTGGGGAAGGGGATGTATTTTAGGATGTGTAATGAATTTTGTTGATTTTATATGATTTTCCTATGATTTTCTTATTGTATATGTGATGGGGAAAATGTCGTTGCTGTTGTTGTTATGGAAGTGGGTCAAAGGCGACGATGGGGAATAGAGAGAGGGAGAGAGAGAGTGAGGGTGTATGTATGGAAAGAGCGGTAGAATGTAGTATGCTGAAGAGGGATGAAGTGATGATTATGAAGGAAGCATGTTTACAGTGTGGATGAAGGGAGGTAATCGCGATGTGCTATAATTGTTGGGGGTGACGGTGATGATGAAGGGGGGTGGAATGAATCAGGACTGTGAGATGGTAGTGTGGTTGCGATAATTATGTATATTTATATAAACATTGGTTTGTAAAGGAGATGCGGATTATTTAGCATCAAAGGGTGATTTACACTATTGAAATCTGTGTATAGTATCTTATATTATTATTATGATATTCATAGCTATACAGGTCAAGATGGCGGACGGAGGACGGCGTGTTATGTTATATTATTTAGTGTTTATTATTTGGTGGGCATATTGTTAAGACTATGTATATGTCAACAGGTGTGGGCTGATGAGATGATGATGATTATTACATCTACGTGTTTATTTCTACGCATTATTCCCACGCTGTTGCCTTTGATGTGCCTGTTGTGCTGTACTGATGTTGATGTTGTTGCCGCTGACTGGGTCCTAACCAGCCTGGGATGTACCTTTGCTTCTACAACAGAGTAGTGTTGTGGTGATTTCTTACACTGCTGCAGGTTTTGCCTTGTATCGTGGCAACACACTTCCAGGAGGTTTTCATGCCTAATTCATGCACACACAGACTCACATTACACGCACCTAAAAACATATCCATTTAGTTAGAAGAATCATCCACTTTGTGAAAGAGACTGTTAGCTCTCTGAGCTACTTAACAAGAACATTGAGACATTACTTCTGTGCCACAGCTTTGTCTAGCTAATAGTTCATGATTCAACGCCATCGCTTATTATTTGAAGACTTGCATTTTGAATTGATTTGTTGATTTTGATTTTCTGTATACACTTTGTAAAGAAACTGTTGTTATTTAGTTCTATTTGGGGTTTGTTGCAAGGGGAGGTAATTGTTAGTTAGTATTGGGACGGGGGTCTGTTTAGGGGTTGAGGGAAGGTTAGTTCCCATTTGTCCTGTGTTTGCTTGTTGATTGTTGAATAAAAGAGTGTGTGTTTGTACTCTGGCATTTTGTGTTAGTTTATTTTGTTTGAGTTTATTCTTTTCACTCGCTTTATGAGCTGACGTCACTGAACCCGCTCGGGGGACGTGACATTTTTGGTGTCAGAAGTGGGATCAACTCATTTATTTTGTTAGGGTATTGCCAGAGGTGTATGTTGTGTGTTTGAGTTGTTGTGTGAAAGGGTACGCAGCGGGCGGTTGGCGGGAGTGTGGGTGTATTGCACTAGGGAACACACTCGGAGTGCAGCATTAACGGGGAATTGGATTGCAGGGTTCACTTGCTCGCCTTCAGGGGTACGACGGTGAACGATTCCTCGGCTCCTGTGACTGCTGTGTTGCGTATTCATTCTGTTAGGTGTTTGTATCAGTTAGGTGTTATTTGTTTTGTGTATACTAACATCTGTTCTTCCCTTCTTTTCCGACATGGCTACGCGGGAGGCTCGAGCCGCGATGCGCCGCGACGCTAGGACTCGTAAGGAGGAGGCCGAGCAGGAGGAGCAGGACTTCGATGATGACGGCTCAGTGACAGGGTTGTTGGAGGAACCTTACGCAGTGAGTACTCAGACCACTATGCCTAAGATGTATGCCAGATCGCCCGGTTCACAGAGCAAAGTCGAGGTCCAGCTCAGCGATAGCGAGAGATTTAGACAGATTGGGGAAGGTCTAGGTCTCAGAGACGGGGCGCTGGCACTGTATATCATGGGCGAGACGAGAAGGGAGGAAGAACGGAGGGAGGAGAGGGAAGCAAGGGCAGATGAGAGGAGGCTTTTGGAGCTTAGACTAGAGACGGAACGGGTAGCTAGAGAGGCGGACAGAAGAGTGCTAGAAATGAAGCTAGAGGAGGAACGAAGAACCAGAGATGACGACAGAGCTGCTCAGAGAGAGAGGGAGAATAGGGCTAGAGATAGAGAGGCAGCATACTCAGTCAAGTTGAAACCCTTGGAGGAGAGGGAGGATGTGGAGGCCTACCTCCAGATGTTCGAACGGGTGGCAGAGGTTCAGGGTTGGAGGAGGGAGGTATGGGCGGTTAGGCTAGCGCCTTTGTTACAAGGGGAAGCCCGAGATACGTACCTTCGTCTGACGCCTGAGCAAGCCCAGGATTTCGACATTGTGAGGAATGCGCTGTTGAAACGCTTCAGGAAGGACGCCGACTACTATCGTAGGCAGTTTCGTGAGGCCAAGAAGGAAGCTGCAGAGACGTTTCCTCAGCTAGTAGTGAGACTAGGGTCGTTAGTGAAGAAGTGGTTTTCGCTCGCCGGCAAAGACATCACCGACGTAGGGCAGGTACTAGACACCTTCATTGGAGAGCAGCTTTTCTCCATCATGACTACCGAGCTAGAGATCTACGTGAGGGAGAATTTACCTGAGACTAGCCATGCCGCAGCAGAGTTGGCGCAGCGCGTGGTAGATGCCAAGCGGGCAGCATCAGCACCGGCACCCGTACTACCCAGTCAGAGACGCAGTTTTCCCAGACGACCGGAGACTCCTCAGCAACCTAGCAACCGGGGAGGACAGGGTCAGAAGGTAGGGAGGACGGAAGGGGGTAGTGGGGTACGCCGTTGCTACCGATGTGGGTCGGAGAAGCATGTGGTCAGGGACTGCAAGGTCAAACCTCAGACAGTAGGCCAGGTTACAGTGGGACGGACTATTTCCACGGAGACCGCACCTCGGGCTAGCGTGTGTGCAATCAAACCTTATGATCCATGGGGCCAAGGTAGGGCGAACGGGCAGGACGTTCGAGTATTGAGAGATACGGGGGCGGAGATAGGGGCAGTCGCGAGCAGGTTAGTCAAACCAGCTGATTTGACGGGTCGGACTGTCGAGATTTGCTTGGCGAATCGATCGAACGTGGGTCTGCTACCTACAGCTTGGGTGGAGTTGGATTGTGCGCTGGTCAGGGGGAGAGTAGAGTTGGTGGTTTTCGAGGACGGGCCCGATATCATCCTGGGTAACTGGGTAACGTTTGATAGCGGGGAAAAGAGTCCTGTTTCCTTGTTTGGAGGTGAATGCGCGATGGCTGCAGCAGTGCAGACTCGGGCGCAGGTGAAGGCCGAGAAGAAGAGGGAGGTACCCTTAGCAGTGGTCGAACCATCCCAGATCTCTGTTAGCACCCCAGAGTTGATCAGGATGCAAGAGACCGACGAGACGCTCGCGAAGGCGAGAACGTTGGCACAGAGTGGAGGGGCGATAGCGTCAGGTAGAGCGTCAGCTGAGTTTCGCAAGAAGAAGGGGGTGTTGTACCGGGTACACACGAAGAGAGGTAGCCAGGTCACGCAACTGGTAGTCCCGAAACAGTTGAGAGGGGGGATCCTTCAGTTGGCTCATGATCCACCCATGGCTGGGCATTTGGGAGGGAAACGTACCAGGGAGCGGATCTGGGGGACATTCTATTGGCCGGGAATGTGTGCCGAAGTACGGAGGTATTGCGCCAGTTGTCCAGAGTGTCAGAAGGTAGTACCGAGGGGACGGGTGAGGAAGGTACCACTACAGCAACTTCCGCTGGTGGACGAGCCATTTCAGAGGGTGGCGGTAGACATTGTGGGACCCATCAAACCCAAGTCAGATCGGGGTAACATGTACATCCTAGTGGTAATAGACTATGCCACACGCTATCCCGAGGCTGTACCGCTCAAGGGCATAGAGGCAGAGAGGGTGGCAGAAGCGCTGTGGGAGATTTGGTCGAGGGTGGGCGTTCCTAGGGAAATTTTGACAGATCAGGGGACGCAATTCATGTCTGAAGTCATGCGGGAGATGAACAGACTACTGTCGATCCATGGGAAAGCCACCACGCCGTATCATCCACAGTGCAACGGTCTGGTTGAGCGATTCAACGGGACGCTAGTGTCCATGCTCAAGAAGTTAGCCACAGAACAACCTACAGCGTGGGACCGCTACATTCCAGCGCTACTATTTGCATACCGAGAAGTAGCACAGGAGTCTACAGGGTTCTCTCCCTTCGAGCTCCTATATGGAAAGACCGTGCGGGGACCGATGGCTGTATTGCGAGACCTCTGGACCAAGGAAATACAAGAGGAGGAGGTGAAATTGAGTAGCCAGTACGTGGTGGATTTGCGTAACCGCATCGAGGAAACCTGTAAGTTGGCACAAGGAAACCTCAGAACCGCGTCAGCCAAGCAGAAGCGGCACTTCGATAAGAAGGCGAAACGGCGTTTGTTCAACGCGGGGGATCAAGTGTTGCTGCTGCTACCAGAGAAACACAACAAGCTGCAGCTAGCATGGCGAGGACCGTACGAGGTGATCGAACGTGTGGGAGAGTGCGACTACCGGATCAGGATGCGTGGGAAAAGTAAACTATACCACGCCAATCTCCTGAAGAAATTCCATACCAGAGCGACGGTGGCCACGATCGTCGTAGACGACGAAGGGGTAGAGGAGGAGGAAACTATGCCGGTGTTTGGGGATATTCCCGTAATCACCTTGACAGCATCAGAGACACCCCGCGACGTGAAGATGGACGACAACTGCCCAGAAATACGGGAAGAATTGCAGGAGCTGGTGTGGCAGTTTGAGGATGTCCTAACCGACTTGCCGTTACGCACTACACTGGACGTGTGCGAAATACGTGTGGACAGCGACATTCCAGTGGGGACGCGGCAGTACCCACTTCCCCATTCGCATCACGAGACCATCAAGAAGGAAGTGGAAGCGATGCTAGCGATGGGCGTCATTGAGAGGGCCAGTTCGCCATACAGCTCGCCCATCGTATTAGTAAAGAAGAAGGAGGGCACGATGCGTTTCTGCGTTGATTTCCGGAAGTTAAACAAGCACGTCGTATTCGATGCGGAACCATTGCCGAACATCGACTACTTGTTTTCCAAACTGTCAGGGGCCAAGTATCTCACCAAGATCGACTTGACCAAAGGTTACTGGCAAGTGCCTATGAACAAGGGAGATAAAGCGAAGACGGCATTTACAACGCCAGAGGGACAATTTCAGTGGACTGTAATGCCATTTGGGCTGAAGACGGCGGGGGCAGTCTTTTCTCGCATGATGCGGAAGTTATTAGCACCCCTGGGAATGTCGGAGATCGACAATTTCGTCGACGACTTGTTGGTAGCCACCATTACCAAGCAGAGACACCTGGAATGCTTGGCACGTCTTTTCCTTAGGTTGCGTGAGGTGCAGCTATCCGCCAAACCATCAAAGTGTTACCTGGGTTTCCGAAGAGTAGAGTATCTTGGGCACGTGGTTGGACAGGGAGAAATTCGTCCTGAGGTGTCAAAGATGGAGAGGATCCGAGATGCACCACGACCAACGACCAAGCGGCAAGTGCGCTCATTTTTGGGTTTAGCCGGATACTACAGGCGGTTCGTACCCAACTTTTCAGCGATTGCTTCACCACTACACGATCTGACCAAGGGAGGCAAGCCAGGGGCGGTACAATGGACCGAAGCATGCGAAGCTGCATTTTGCACACTGAAGGAGAAGCTGTGCTCTGACCCTGTGTGCTGTCTGCCGGACTTCACCCTGCCGTTTGTGCTACAGACAGATGCGTCGGAGGAAGGAGTAGGGGCCATTTTGAGCCAGGACAGGGGACAGGGATTACAGCCTATTGCGTGTGCAAGCAAGAAACTGTCGAAACCCGAGAGGAACTATTCGACCATTGAGAGGGAGTGTCTAGCGTTGGTGTGGGGTGTGCAGAAATTCAGTCAATATCTGTACGGACGTACTCTCGTAGTGCAGACTGACCATATGCCACTGCAGTACCTACAGCAAGTGAAGAACACCAACAGCCGACTGATGAGATGGGCACTTCAGCTGCAACCTTTCTCAATGTCTGTGGAGCACATTTCTGGGAAGGACAACGTTCCAGCAGATTTCCTCAGCAGAAACGCTCAGTAGGTAGCATAGGGGGTAGTGAGAAATTCGCGTCGTAGTTAAGGTTCTTCAAGGTGTTAAGAACTGGGGGGGGGTTGTGTGACGACACGAGTTTTCAGATGGTAGGGAGAGATACACTTTTTACGAAGTTACACTTCTCCGTATATCTGTTGTACATAGAATAGCGTGACCGATTTACTTTTGCGTATGAAAGTGCAGTTTCGTAAAGTCCGTGCGATTCATAGAAGACAGGGAGTCGGCCAATTTCGAATAGGGGTACGCGTAATAAAGAACGTGCATACTGACGAGAGCTCGACTGTTTTGCTTGTGGCCGGCGCAGATTTTGAAGGGCAGAGTGGTTTGAGATGCTATTGCGTGAGGAAGGAATTCTAACGAGACAGCAGCCCTGTGACAGAGGTCATCGTAGTGTAGGGTACTGTTGGAAGGGTGTGTGTATTGTTTTATAGCCACCCAAGGTCTTATGCCCTCGTCGGGATAAGGATGTGTAGAATTCGAAGGAAGATGGTAACTGCCATTCGCCAGTGAGTGTAGAGTTCCATACTTAAGGTGCGTGTGGTTCTCGATTGAACACCCACCAAGACTTAGTGTCTGTAGCAGAGCTAAGGTGTCCTCATCCTCAGAATAAATGTTATTTGGACAGTGAAATAACGTGCAAGAGCAAGAGAAAGAGACTCTCAAAAGACTAATCCATTGTGTTGTGCCAATGTTGTGACAGTGTTGTGTCGTGTTGTGGTGTTGGGGGTAAAGGGCGTCACGAGCCGAGGCCTGTAAGGTAAGCAAACCCTGTCGTTCAATTCTCTAGTGGCGCGCTCCGAGCACTGCGTACGTGTATGAGTGGTAATGAGTGTGGGGAAGGGGATGTATTTTAGGATGTGTAATGAATTTTGTTGATTTTATATGATTTTCCTATGATTTTCTTATTGTATATGTGATGGGGAAAATGTCGTTGCTGTTGTTGTTATGGAAGTGGGTCAAAGGCGACGATGGGGAATAGAGAGAGGGAGAGAGAGAGTGAGGGTGTATGTATGGAAAGAGCGGTAGAATGTAGTATGCTGAAGAGGGATGAAGTGATGATTATGAAGGAAGCATGTTTACAGTGTGGATGAAGGGAGGTAATCGCGATGTGCTATAATTGTTGGGGGTGACGGTGATGATGAAGGGGGGTGGAATGAATCAGGACTGTGAGATGGTAGTGTGGTTGCGATAATTATGTATATTTATATAAACATTGGTTTGTAAAGAAGATGCGGATTATTTAGCATCAAAGGGTGATTTACACTATTGAAATCTGTGTATAGTATCTTATATTATTATTATGATATTCATAGCTATACAGGTCAAGATGGCGGACGGAGGACGGCGTGTTATGTTATATTATTTAGTGTTTATTATTTGGTGGGCATATTGTTAAGACTATGTATATGTCAACAGGTGTGGGCTGATGAGATGATGATGATTATTACATCTACGTGTTTATTTCTACGCATTATTCCCACGCTGTTGCCTTTGATGTGCCTGTTGTGCTGTACTGATGTTGATGTTGTTGCCGCTGACTGGGTCCTAACCAGCCTGGGATGTACCTTTGCTTCTACAACAGAGTAGTGTTGTGGTGATTTCTTACACTGCTGCAGGTTTTGCCTTGTATCGTGGCAACACACTTCCAGGAGGTTTTCATGCCTAATTCATGCACACACAGACTCACATTACACGCACCTAAAAACATATCCATTTAGTTAGAAGAATCATCCACTTTGTGAAAGAGACTGTTAGCTCTCTGAGCTACTTAACAAGAACATTGAGACATTACTTCTGTGCCACAGCTTTGTCTAGCTAATAGTTCATGATTCAACGCCATCGCTTATTATTTGAAGACTTGCATTTTGAATTGATTTGTTGATTTTGATTTTCTGTATACACTTTGTAAAGAAACTGTTGTTATTTAGTTCTATTTGGGGTTTGTTGCAAGGGGAGGTAATTGTTAGTTAGTATTGGGACGGGGGTCTGTTTAGGGGTTGAGGGAAGGTTAGTTCCCATTTGTCCTGTGTTTGCTTGTTGATTGTTGAATAAAAGAGTGTGTGTTTGTACTCTGGCATTTTGTGTTAGTTTATTTTGTTTGAGTTTATTCTTTTCACTCGCTTTATGAGCTGACGTCACTGAACCCGCTCGGGGGACGTGACATTTTGTACACCATGAATTCAAGCGTAGCTTATATACTAATCTAGCAATAGTTCTGGAACAACTAACAATATTTACTTTGGGTGTTATATTAGTAAAGTGTTGTTCTAATAACGAATAATATTCAAATTGAGCTAATTTTACATTAGAATTAAAGACTGTATGCTCACTTTTCATTGCACCTTTTTTGGCCAATTTATCTGAAATTTCATTACCATAAATCTCTAAATGTGATGGGACCCAACAAAAGGTAATTCCAATACCTCTAATTCTAATACTATGAATAAGATATCTTACTTCAAACATTATATCTGTTCTCTTTCTACATTTCCAATTTTTTAAAGCATAAAGCACTGATTTAGAGTCAACACAAATTAATATATTAAATATTTTAGAAGGAATGCTGAGGATGTATTCTAGTACCATCATTATTGCATATAATTCACACGTAAATATTGACAACCCTTGACCAAGATAGTAAGACTTTTGAATATTTAGATCAGGTATGAAAAATCCTGCGCCACAGTTTGATGAATCCAAAACACTACCATCAGTGAATGCTTTTAAATGATTAGAATAATTATTATTTAAATGTTCTGTAACTTCACATTTTAAAATTTGACAATACTCATGTTTCGTTAAATCAGTATAATCTATGTCAAAATGTGCATTTAAATGTTCCCACGGTGGAAATTTTGGAATATCTGGTAATACTGAAATTGAAGTAATATCAATATTGCAGGCTGCCATAATATCTTGTGTATAATCTTTAATTGTTTGAATATAGGGAATAGTTTGAGCTCTTTTAGGATAATCCACACTGCTCACATTCAAAACTTCGTCCGTTACTGAATTTTTTACAGAC
>CM072525.1:4693538-4968538 GCA_036898135.1 Oncomelania hupensis | reverse complement strand
TTGTCAGTACTCTAATCAGTAACTACAGTCACTATACAGCTGTTGTCAGTACTCTAATCAGTAACTACAGTCACTATACAGCTGTTGTCAGTACTCTAATCAGTAACTACAGTGACTATACAGCTGTTGTCAGTACTCTAATCAGTAACTACATTCACTATACAGCTGTTGTCAGCACTCTAATCAGTAACTACAGTCACTATACAGCTGTTGTGAGTACTCTAATCAGTAACTACAGTCACTAACTAAGAGTCAGTAACTAAGAGTGCTGACAACAGCTGTATAGTGACTGTAGATACTGATTAGAGTACTAACAACAGCTGTATAGTGACTGTAGTTACTGATTAGAGTACTGACAATAGCTGCATAGTGACTGTAGTTACTGATTAGAGTACTGACAATACCTGTATAGTGACTGTAGTTACTGATTAGAGTGCTGACAACAGCTGTATAGTGACTGTAGTTACTGATTAGAGTACCAACAATAGCTGTATAGTGACTGTAGTTACTGATTAGAGTGCTGACAATAGCTGTGTAATGACTGTAGTTACTGATTAGAGTACTGACAATAGCTGTATAGTGACTGTAGTTACTGATTAGAGTACTGACAATAGCTGTATATTGACTGTAGTTACTGATTAGAGTGCTGACAACAGCTGTATAGTGACTGTAGTTACTGATTAGAGTACTAACAATAGCTGTATAGTGACTGTAGTTACTGATTAGAGTACTGACAATAGCTGTATAGTGACTGTAGTTACTGATTAGAGTACTGACAATAGCTGTATAGTGACTGTAGTTACTGATTAGAGTACTGACAATACCTGTATAGTGACTGTAGTTACTGATTAGAGTGCTGACAACAGCTGTATAGTGACTGTAGTTACTGATTAGAGTACCAACAATAGCTGTATAGTGACTGTAGTTACTGATTAGAGTGCTGACAATAGCTGTGTAATGACTGTAGTTACTGATTAGAGTACTGACAATAGCTGTATAGTGACTGTAGTTACTGATTAGAGTACTGACAATAGCTGTATATTGACTGTAGTTACTGATTAGAGTGCTGACAACAGCTGTATAGTGACTGAAGTTACTGATTAGAGTACTAACAATAGCTGTATAGTGACTGTAGTTACTGATTAGAGTACTGACAATAGCTGTAGAGAGACTGTAGTTACTGATTAGAGTGCTGACAACAGCTGTATAGTGACTGTAGTTACTGATTAGAGTACCAACAATAGCTGTATAGTGACTGTAGTTACTGATTAGAGTGCTGACAATAGCTGTGTAATGACTGTAGTTACTGATTAGACTACTGACAATAGCTGTATAGTGACTGTAGTTACTGATTAGAGTGCTGATAATAGCTGTGTAATGACTGTAGTTACTGATTAGACTACTGACAATAGCTGTATAGTGACTGTAGTTACTGATTAGAGATTAGAGTACTAACAACAGCTGTACAGTGACTGTAGTTACTGATTAGAGTACTAACAACAGCTGTATAGTGAATGTAGTTACTGATTAGAGTGCTGACAACAGCTGTATAGTGACTGTAGTTACTGATTAGAGTACTAACAACAGCTGTATAGTGACTGTAGTTACTGATTAGAGTGCTGACAACAGCTGTATAGTGACTGTAGTTACTGATTAGAGTGCTGACAATAGCTGTATAGTGACTGTAGTTACTGATTAGAGTACTAACAACAGCTGTATAGTGACTGTAGTTACTGATTAGAGTACTGACAATAGCTGTATAGTGAATGTAGTTACTGATTAGAGTGCTGACAATAGCTGTATAGTGACTGTAGTTACTGATGACAGTGCTGACAATAGCTGTATAGTGACTGTAGTTACTGATTAGAGTGCTGACAACAGCTGTATAGTGACTGTAGTTATTGATTAGAATACTGACAACAGCTGGTATATTATCTAGTACTGTGAGTACTGACAACAGCTGGTATATTACCTAGTACTGTGAGTACTGACAACAGCTGGTATATTATCTAGTACTGTGAGTACTGACAACAGCTGGTATATTATCTAGTACTGTGAGAACTGACAACAGCTGGTATATTACCTAGTACTGTGAGTACTGACAACAGCTGGTATATTATCTAGTACTGTGAGTACTGACAACAGCTGGTATATTATCTAGTACTGTGAGTACTGACAACAGCTGGTATATTATCTAGTACTGTGAATACTGACAACAGCTGGTATATTATCTAGTACTGTGAGTACTGACAACAGCTGGTATATTACCTAGTACTGTGAGTACTGACAACAGCTGGTATATTACCTAGTACTGTGAGTACTGACAACAGCTGGTATATTATCTAGTACAGTGAGTACTAACAACAGCTGGTATATTACCTAGTACTGTGAGTACTGACAACAGCTGGAATATTACCTAGTACTGTGAGTACTGATAACAGCTGGTATATTATCTAGTACTGTGAGTACTGACAACAGCTGGTATATTATCTAGTACTGTGAGTACTGACAACAGCTGGTATATTATCTAGTACTGTGAGTACTGACAACAGCTGGTATATTATCTAGTACAGTGAGTACTGACAACAGCTGGTATATTATCTAGTACTGTGAGTACTGACAACAGCTGGTATATTACCTAGTACTGTGAGTACTGACAACAACTGATATATTACCTAGTACTGTGAGTACTGACAACAACTGGTATATTACCTAGTACTGTGAGTACTGACAACAGCTGGTATATTATCTAGTACTGTGAGAACTGACAACAACTGGTATATTATCTAGTACAGTGAGTACTTACAACAGCTGGTATATTATCTAGTACTGTGAGTACTGACAACAGCTGGTATATTATCTAGTACTGTGAGAACTGACAACAGCTGGTATATTATCTAGTACTGTGAGTACTGACAACAGCTGGTATATTATCTAGTACAGTGAGTACTAACAACAGCTGCAATATTACCTAGTACTGTGAGTACTGACAACAGCTGGTATATTACCTAGTACTGTGAGTACTGACAACAACTGGTATATTACCTAGTACTGTGAGTACTGACAACAACTGAAATATTACCTAGTACTGTGAGAACTGACAACAGCTGGTATATTATCTAGTACTGTGAGTACTGACAACAGCTGGTATATTATCTAGTACTGTGAGTACTGACAACAGCTGGTATATTACCTAGTACTGTGAGTACTGACAACAGCTGGAATATTACCTAGTACTGTGAGTACTGACAACAGCTGGTATATTACCTAGTACTGTGAGTACTGACAACAGCTGGTATATTGTCTAGTACTGTGAGTACTGACAACAGCTGGTATATTGTCTAGTACTGTGAGTACTGACAACAGCTGATATATTATCTAGTATTGTGAGTACTGACAACAACTGGTATATTATCTAGTACTGTGAGTACTGACAACAGCTGGTATATTATCTAGTACTGTGAGTACTGACAACAGCTGGTATATTACCTAGTACTGTGAGTACTGACAACAGCTGGAATATTACCTAGTACTGTGAGTACTGACAACAGCTGGTATATTATCTAGTACTGTGAGTACTGACAACAGCTGGTATATTATCTAGTACTGTGAGTACTGACAACAGCTGGTATATTGTCTAGTACTGTGAGTACTGACAACAGCTGGTATATTGTCTAGTACTGTGAGTACTGACAACAGCTGATATATTATCTAGTATTGTGAGTACTGACAACAACTGGTATATTATCTAGTACTGTGAGTACTGACAACAGCTGGTATATTATCTAGTACTGTGAGTACTAACAACAGCTGGTATATTACCTAGTACTGTGAGTACTGACAACAGCTGGTATATTACCTAGTACTGTGAGTACTGACAACAGCTGGTATATTATCTAGTACTGTGAGTACTGACAACAGCTGGTATATTATCTAGTACTGTGAGTACTGACAACAGCTGGTATATTATCTAGTACTGTGAGTACTGACAACAGCTGGTATATTATCTAGTACTGTGAGTACTGACAACAGCTGGTATATTACCTAGTACTGTGAGTACTGACAACAGCTGGTATATTACCTAGTACTGTGAGTACTAACAACAGCTGGTATATTATCTAGTACTGTGAGTACTGACAACAGCTGGTATATTATCTAGTACTGTGAGTACTGACAACAGCTGGTATATTATCTAGTACTGTGAGAACTGACAACAGCTGTATATTATCTAGTACTGTGAGTACTGACAACAGCTGGTATATTACTAGTACTGTGAGTACTGACAACAGCTGGTATATTATCTAGTACTGTGAGTACTGACAACAGCTGGTATATTACCTAGTACTGTGAGTACTGACAACAGCTGGATATATTATCTAGTACTGTGAGTACTGACAACAGCTGGTATATTATCTAGTACTGTGAGTACTGACAACAGCTGGTATATTATCTAGTACTGTGAGTACTGACAACAGCTGGTATATTATCTAGTACTGTGAGTACTGACAACAGCTGGTATATTATCTAGTACTGTGAGTACTGACAACAGCTGGTATATTACCTAGTACTGTGAGTACTGACAACAGCTGGTATATTACCTAGTACTGTGAGTACTGACAACAGCTGGTATATTATCTAGTACTGTGAGTACTGACAACAGCTGGTATATTACCTAGTACTGTGAGTACTGACAACAGCTGGTATATTACCTAGTACTGTGAGTACTGACAACAGCTGGTATATTATCTAGTACTGTGAGTACTGACAACAGCTGGTATATTATCTAGTACTGTGAGTACTGACAACAGCTGGTATATTATCTAGTACTGTGAGTACTGACAACAGCTGGTATATTACCTAGTACTGTGAGTACTGACAACAGCTGGTATATTATCTAGTACTGTGAGTACTGACAACAGCTGGTATATTATCTAGTACTGTGAGTACTGACAACAGCTGGTATTATCTAGTACTGTGAGTACTGACAACAGCTGGTATATTATCTAGTACTGTGAGTACTGACAACAGCTGGTATATTATCTAGTACTGTGAGTACTGACAACAGCTGGTATATTACCTAGTACTGTGAGTACTGACAACAGCTGGTATATTACCTAGTACTGTGAGTACTGACAACAGCTGGTATATTACCTAGTACTGTGAGTACTGACAACAGCTGGTATATTATCTAGTACTGTGAGTACTGACAACAGCTGTATATTATCTAGTACTGTGAGTACTGACAACAGCTGGTATATTCTAGTACAGTGAGTACTGACAACAGCTGGTATATTACCTAGTACTGTGAGTACTGACAACAGCTGGTATATTATCTAGTACTGTGAGTACTGACAACAGCTGGTATATTATCTAGTACTGTGAGTACTGACAACAGCTGGTATATTACCTAGTACTGTGAGTACTGACAACAGCTGGTATATTACCTAGTACTGTGAGTACTGACAACAGCTGGTATATTACCTAGTACTGTGAGTACTGACAACAGCTGGTATATTACCTAGTACTGTGAGTACTGACAACAGCTGGTATATTACCTAGTACTGTGAGTACTAACAACAGCTGTATATTATCTAGTACTGTGAGTACTGACAACAGCTGGTATATTATCTAGTACTGTGAGTACTGACAACACTGGTATATTATAGTACTGTGAGTACTGACAACAGCTGGTATATTATCTAGTACAGTGAGTACTGACAACAGCTGGTATATTATCTAGTACTGTGAGTACTGACAACAGCTGGTATATTATCTAGTACTGTGAGTACTGACAACAGCTGGTATATTACTAGTACTGTGAGTACTGACAACAGCTGGTATATTATCTAGTACTGAGTACTGACAACAGCTGGTATATTATCTAGTACTGTGAGTACTGACAACAGCTGGTATATTATCTAGTACTGTGAGTACTGACAACAGCTGGTATATTACCTAGTACTGTGAGTACTGACAACAGCTGGAATATTACCTAGTACTGTGAGTACTGACAACATCTGGTATATTACCTAGTACTGTGAGAACTGACAACAGCTGGTATATTATCTAGTACTGTGAGTACTGACAACAGCTGGTATATTACCTAGTATTGTGAGTACTGACAACAGCTGGTATATTACCTAGTACTGTGAGTACTGACAACAGCTGGTATATTACCTAGTACTGTGAGAACTGACAACAGCTGGTATATTACCTAGTACTGTGAGTACTGACAACAACTGAAATATTAACTAGTACTGTGAGTACTGACAACAGCTGGTATATTACCTAGTACTGTGAGTACTGACAACAGTTGGAATATTACCTAGTACTGTGAGTACTGACAACAGCTGGTATATTACCTAGTACTGTGAGTACTGACAACAGCTGGTATATTATCTAGTACTGTGAGTACTAACAACAGCTGGTATATTATCTAGTACTGTGAGTACTAACAACAGCTGGTATATTACCTAGTACTGTGAGTACTAACAACAGCTGGTATATATCTAGTACTGTGAGTACTGACAACAGCTGGTATATTACCTAGTACTGTGAGTACTAACAACAGCTGGTATATTATCTAGTACTGTGAGTACTGACAACAGCTGGTATATTATCTAGTACTGTGAGTACTGACAACAGCTGGTATATTATCTAGTACTGTGAGTACTGACAACAGCTGGTATATTACCTAGTACTGTGAGTACTAACAACAGCTGGTATATTATCTAGTACTGTGAGTACTGACAACAGCTGGTATATTACCTAGTACTGTGAGTACTGACAACAGCTGGTATATTGTCTAGTACTGTGAGTACTGACAAAAGCTGGTATATTATCTAGTACTGTGAGTACTGACAACAGCTGGTATATTATCTAGTACAGTGAGTACTGACAACAGCTGGTATATTATCTAGTACTGTGAGTACTGACAACAGCTGGTATATTATCTAGTACTGTGAGTACTGGCAACAGCTGGTATATTATCTAGTACTGTGATACTGACAACAGCTGGTATATTATCTAGTACTGTGAGTACTGACAACAGCTGGTATATTATCTAGTACTGTGAGTACTGACAACAGCTGGAATATTACCTAGTACTGTGAGTACTGACAACAGCTGGAATATTACCTAGTACTGTGAGTACTGACAACAGCTGGTATATTATCTAGTACTGTGATACTGACAACAACAGCTGGTATATTACCTAGTACTGTGAGTACTGACAACAGCTGGACAACAGCTGTATATTATCTAGTACTGTGAGTACTGACAACAGCTGGTATATTATCTAGTACAGTGAGTACTGACAACAGCTGGTATATTATCTAGTACTGTGAGTTCTGACAACAGCTGGTATATTATCTAGTACTGTGAGTACTGACAACAGCTGGTATATTATCTAGTACTGTGAGTACTGACAACAGCTGGTATATTATCTAGTACTGTGAGTACTGACAACAGCTGGTATATTATCTAGTACTGTGAGTACTGACAAAAGCTGGTATATTATCTAGTACTGTGAGTACTGACAACAACTGGTATATTATCTAGTACTGTGAGTACTGACAACAGCTGGTATATTACCTAGTACTGTGAGTACTGACAACAGCTGGTATATTACCTAGTACTGTGAGTACTGACAACAGCTGGTATATTACCTAGTACTGTGAGTACTGACAACAGCTGGTATATTACCTAGTACTGTGAGTACTGACAACAGCTGGTATATTACCTAGTACTGTGAGTACTGACAACAGCTGGTATATTACCTAGTACTGTGAGTACTGACAACAGCTGGTATATTACCTAGTACTGTGAGTACTGACAACAGCTGGTATTTTCTAGTACTGTGAGTACTGACAACAGCTGGTATATTACCTAGTATACTGTGAGTACTAACAACAGCTGGTATATTACCTAGTACTGTGAGTACTGACAAGAGCTGGAATATTATCTAGTACTAGTATACTGTGAGTACTGACAACAGCTGGAATATTACCTAGTACTGTGAGTACTGACAACAGCTGGTATATTACCTAGTACTGTGAGTACTGACAACAGCTGGTATATTATCTAGTACTGTGAGTACTGACAACAGCTGGTATATTATCTACCTAGTATTGTGAGTACTGACAACAGCTGGTATATTACCTAGTACTGTGAGTACTGACAACAGCTGGAATATTACCTAGTACTGTGAGTACTGACAACAGCTGGTATATTACCTAGTACTGTGAGAACTGACAACAGCTGGAATATTATCTAGTACTGTACTGACAACAGCTGGTATATTACCTAGTACAGTGAGTACTGACAACAGCTGGTATATTATCTAGTACTGTGAGTATACTGTGAGTACTAACAACAGCTGGAATATTACCTAGTACTGTGAGAACTGACAACAGCTGGTATATTATCTAGTACTGTGAGTACTGACAACAGCTGGTATATTATCTAGTACTAGTATACTGTGAGTACTAACAACAGCTGGAATATTACCTAGTACTGTGAGAACTGACAACAGCTGGTATATTATCTAGTACAGTGAGTACTGACAACAGCTGGTATATTATCTAGTACAGTGAGTACTGACAACAGCTGGTATATTACCTAGTACTGTGAGTACTGACAACAGCTGGTATATTATCTAGTACTGTGAGTACTGACAACAGCTGGTATATTACCTAGTACTGTGAGTACTGACAAGAGCTGGTATATTATCTAGTACTGTGAGTACTGACAACAGCTGGTATATTATCTAGTACTGTGAGTACTGACAACAGCTGGTATATTATCTAGTACAGTGAGTACTAACAACAGCTGGAATATTACCTAGTACTGTGAGTACTAACAACAGCTGGAATATTACCTAGTACTGTGAGTACTGACAACAGCTGGTATATTATCTAGTACTGTGAGTACTGACAACAGCTGGTATATTATCTAGTACTGTGAGTACTGACAACAGCTGGTATATTATCTAGTACTGTGAGTACTGACAACAGCTGGTATATTACCTAGTACTGTGAGTACTGACAACAGCTGGTATATTACCTAGTACTGTGAGTACTGACAACAGCTATATTATCTAGTACTGTGAGTACTGACAACAGCTGGTATATTATCTAGTACTGTGAGTACTGGACAACAGCTGGTATATTACCTAGTACTGTGAGTACTGACAACAGCTGGTATATTACTAGTACTGTGAGTACTGGCAACAGCTGGTATATTACCTAGTACTGTGAGTACCGACAACAGCTGGTATATTACCTAGTACTGTGAGTACTGACAACAGCTGTAATATTACCTAGTACTGTGAGTACTGACAACAGCTGGTATATTATCTAGTACTGTGAAAACTGACAACATCAGGTATATTACCTAGTATTGTGAGTACTGACAACAGCTGGTATATTATCTAGTACTGTGAGAACTGACAACAGCTGATATATTATCTAGTATTGTGAGTACTGACAACAGCTGGTATATTATCTAGTACTGTGAGTACTGACAACAGCTGGTATATTATCTAGTACTGTGAGTACTGACAACAGCTGGAATATTATCTAGTACTGTGAGTACTGACAACAACTGGTATATTACCTAGTACTGTGAGTACTGACAACAGCTGGTATATTATCTAGTACTGTGAGTACTGACAACAGCTGGTATATTATCTAGTACTGTGAGTACTGACAACAGCTGGTATATTACCTAGTACTGTGAGTACTGACAACAGCTGGTATATTATCTAGTACTGTGAGTACTGACAACAGCTGGTATATTATCTAGTACTGTGAGTACTGACAACAGCTGGTATATTACCTAGTACTGTGAGTACTGACAACAGCTGGTATATTACCTAGTACTGTGAGTACTGACAACAGCTGGTATATTATCTAGTACTGTGAGTACTGACAACAGCTGGTATATTACCTAGTACTGTGAGTACTGACAACAGCTGGTATATTATCTAGTACTGTGAGTACTGACAACAGCTGGTATATTATCTAGTACTGTGAGTACTGACAACAGCTGGTATATTATCTAGTACTGTGAGTACTGACAACAGCTGGTATATTATCTAGTACTGTGAGTACTGACAACAGCTGGTATATTATCTAGTACTGTGAGTACTGACAACAGCTGGTATATTATCTAGTACTGTGAGTACTGACAACAGCTGGTATATTACCTAGTACTGTGAGTACTGACAACAGCTGGTATATTACCTAGTACTGTGAGTACTGACAACAGCTGGTATATTATCTAGTACTGTGAGTACTGACAACAGCTGGTATATTATCTAGTACTGTGAGTACTGACAACAGCTGATATATTATCTAGTACTGTGAGTACTGACAACAGCTGGTATATTACCTAGTACTGTGAGTACTGACAACAGCTGATATATTACCTAGTACTGTGAGTACTGACAACAGCTGGTATATTATCTAGTACTGTGGGTACTGACAACAGCTGGTATATTACCTAGTACTGTGAGTACTGACAACAGCTGGTATATTACCTAGTACTGTGAGTACTGACAACTGGTATATTATCTAGTACTGTGAGTACTGACAACAGCTGATATATTACCTAGTACTGTGAGTACTGACAACAGCTGATATATTACCTAGTACTGTGAGTACTGACAACAGCTGATATATTACCTAGTACTGTGAGTACTGACAACAGCTGATATATTACCTAGTATTGTGAGTACTGACAACAGCTGGTATATTACCTAATACTGCGAGTACTGACAACAGCTGATATATTATCTAGTACTGTGAGTACTGACAACAGCTGGTATATTACCTAGTACTGTGAGTACTGACAACAGCTGGTATATTACCTAGTACTGTGAGTACTGACAACAGCTAGTATATTACCTAGTACTGTGAGTACTGACAACAGCTGGTATATTATCTAGTACTGTGAGTACTGACAACAGCTGGTATATTATCTAGTACTGTGGGTACTGACAACAGCTGGTATATTATCTAGTACTGTGAGTACTGACAACAGCTGGTATATTATCTAGTACTGTGAGTACTGACAACAGCTGGTATATTATCTAGTACTGTGAGTACTGACAACAGCTGGTATATTATCTAGTACTGTGAGTACTGACAACAGCTGGTATATTACCTAGTACTGTGAGTACTGACAACAGCTGATATATTACCTAGTACTGTGAGTACTGACAACAGCTGGTATATTATCTAGTACTGTGAGTACTGACAACAGCTGGTATATTACCTAGTACTGTGAGTACTGACAACAGCTGGTATATTATCTAGTACTGTGAGTACTGACAACAGCTGGTATATTATCTAGTACTGTGAGTACTGACAACAGCTGGTATATTATCTAGTACTGTGAGTACTGACAACAGCTGGTATATTATCTAGTACTGTGAGTACTGACAACAGCTGGATATATTATCTAGTACTGTGAGTACTGACAACAGCTGGTATATTATCTAGTACTGTGAGTACTGACAACAGCTGGTATATTATCTAGTACTGTGAGTACTGACAACAGCTGGTATATTACCTAGTACTGTGAGTACTGACAACAGCTGGTATATTATCTAGTACTGTGAGTACTGACAACAGCTGGTATATTACCTAGTACTGTGAGTACTGACAACAGCTGGTATATTACCTAGTACTGTGAGTACTGACAACAGCTGGTATATTATCTAGTACTGTGAGTACTGACAACAGCTGGTATATTACCTAGTACTGTGAGTACTGACAACAGCTGGTATATTATCTAGTACTGTGAGTACTGACAACAGCTGGTATATTACCTAGTACTGTGAGTACTGACAACAGCTGGTATATTATCTAGTACTGTGAGTACTGACAACAGCTGGTATATTACCTAGTACTGTGAGTACTGACAACAGCTGGTATATTATCTAGTACTGTGAGTACTGACAACAGCTGGTATATTATCTAGTACTGTGAGTACTGACAACAGCTGGTATATTATCTAGTACTGTGAGTACTGACAACAGCTGGTATATTATCTAGTACTGTGAGTACTGACAACAGCTGGTATATTACCTAGTACTGTGAGTACTGACAACAGCTGGTATATTATCTAGTACTGTGAGTACTGACAACAGCTGGTATATTATCTAGTACTGTGAGTACTGACAACAGCTGGTATATTACCTAGTACTGTGAGTACTGACAACAGCTGGTATATTATCTAGTACTGTGAGTACTGACAACAGCTGGTATATTACCTAGTACTGTGAGTACTGACAACAGCTGGTATATTATCTAGTACTGTGAGTACTGACAACAGCTGGTATATTATCTAGTACTGTGAGTACTGACAACAGCTGGTATATTATCTAGTACTGTGAGTACTGACAACAGCTGGTATATTATCTAGTACTGTGAGTACTGACAACAGCTGGTATATTATCTAGTACTGTGAGTACTGACAACAGCTGGTATATTATCTAGTACTGTGAGTACTGACAACAGCTGGTATATTACCTAGTACTGTGAGTACTGACAACAGCTGGTATATTATCTAGTACTGTGAGTACTGACAACAGCTGGATATTATCTAGTACTGTGAGTACTGACAACAGCTGGTATATTATCTAGTACTGTGAGTACTGACAACAGCTGGTATATTATCTAGTACTGTGAGTACTGACAACAGCTGGTATATTATCTAGTACTGTGAGTACTGACAACAGCTGGTATATTATCTAGTACTGTGAGTACTGACAACAGCTGGTATATTACCTAGTACTGTGAGTACTGACAACAGCTGGTATATTATCTAGTACTGTGAGTACTGACAACAGCTGGTATATTATCTAGTACTGTGAGTACTGACAACAGCTGGTATATTATCTAGTACTGTGAGTACTGACAACAGCTGGTATATTACCTAGTACTGTGAGTACTGACAACAGCTGGTATATTATCTAGTACTGTGAGTACTGACAACAGCTGGTATATTATCTAGTACTGTGAGTACTGACAACAGCTGGTATATTATCTAGTACTGTGAGTACTGACAACAGCTGGTATATTATCTAGTACTGTGAGTACTGACAACAGCTGGTATATTATCTAGTACTGTGAGTACTGACAACAGCTGGTATATTATCTAGTACTGTGAGTACTGACAACAGCTGGTATATTATCTAGTACTGTGAGTACTGACAACAGCTGGTATATTATCTAGTACTGTGAGTACTGACAACAGCTGGTATATTATCTAGTACTGTGAGTACTGACAACAGCTGGTATATTACCTAGTACTGTGAGTACTGACAACAACTGGTATATTATCTAGTACTGTGAGTACTGACAACAGCTGGAATATTACCTAGTACTGTGAGTACTGACAACAACTGGTATATTATCTAGTACTGTGAGTACTGACAACAGCTGGAATATTATCTAGTACTGTGAGTACTGACAACAACTGGTATATTACCTAGTACTGTGAGTACTGACAACAGCTGGTATATTATCTAGTACTGTGAGTACTGACAACAGCTGGTATATTATCTAGTACTGTGAGTACTGACAACAGCTGGTATATTACCTAGTACTGTGAGTACTGACAACAGCTGGTATATTATCTAGTACTGTGAGTACTGACAACAGCTGGTATATTACCTAGTACTGTGAGTACTGACAACAGCTGGTATATTATCTAGTACTGTGAGTACTGACAACAGCTGGTATATTATCTAGTACTGTGAGTACTGACAACAGCTGGTATATTACCTAGTACTGTGAGTACTGACAACAGCTGGTATATTATCTAGTACTGTGAGTACTGACAACACAGCTGGTATATTATAGTACTGTGAGTACTGACAACAGCTGGTATATTACCTAGTACTGTGAGTACTGACAACAGCTGGTATATTATCTAGTACTGTGAGAACTGACAACAGCTGGTATATTACCTAGTACTGTGAGTACTGACAACAGCTGGTATATTATCTAGTACTGTGAGTACTGACAACAGCTGGTATATTATCTAGTACTGTGAGTACTGACAACAGCTGGTATATTACCTAGTACTGTGAGTACTGACAACAACTGGTATATTATCTAGTACTGTGAGTACTGACAACAAGCTGGTATATTATCTAGTACTGTGAGTACTGACAACAACTGGTATATTACCTAGTACTGTGAGTACTGACAACAGCTGGTATATTACCTAGTACTGTGAGTACTGACAACAGCTGGTATATTACCTAGTACTGTGAGTACTGACAACAGCTGGTATATTATCTAGTACTGTGAGTACTGACAACAGCTGGTATATTACCTAGTACTGTGAGTACTGACAACAGCTGGTATATTACCTAGTACTGTGAGTACTGACAACAGCTGGTATATTACCTATTAGTACTGACAACAGCCTAGTACTGTGAGTACTGACAACAGCTGGTATATTACCTAGTACTGTGAGTACTGACAACAACTGGTATATTACCTAGTACTGTGAGTACTGACAACAGCTGGTATATTACCTAGTACTGTGAGTACTGACAACAGCTGGTATATTACCTAGTACTGTGTACTGACAACACTGGTATATTATCTAGTACTGTGAGTACTGACAACAGCTGGTATATTACCTAGTACTGTGAGTACTGACAACAGCTGGTATATTACCTAGTACTGTGAGTACTGACAACAACTGGTATATTACCTAGTACTGTGAGTACTGACAACAGCTGGTATATTATCTAGTATTGTGAGTACTGACAACAGCTGGTATATTATCTAGTACTGTGAGTACTGACAACAGCTGGTATATTATCTAGTACTGTGAGTACTGACAACAGCTGGTATATTACCTAGTACTGTGAGTACTGACAACAGCTGGTATCTTACCTAGTACTGTGAGTACTGACAACAGCTGGTATATTACCTAGTACTGTGAGTACTGACAACAGCTGGTATATTATCTAGTACTGTGAGTACTGACAACAGCTGGAATATTACCTAGTACTGTAAGTACTGACAACAATTGAAATATTACCTAGTACTGTGAGTACTGACAACAGCTGGTATATTACCTAGTACTGTGAGTACTGACAACAGCTGGTATATTACCTAGTATGAGTACTGACAACAGCTGGTATATTACCTAGTATTGTGAGTACTGACAACAGCTGGTATATTACCTAGTACTGTGAGTACTGACAACAGCTGGTATATTACCTAGTACTGTGAGTACTGACAACAGCTGGTATATTACCTAGTACTGTGAGTACTGACAACAACTGGTATATTACCTAGTACTGTGAGTACTGACAACAACTGGTATATTACCTAGTGTTGTGAGTACTGACAACAACTGGTATATTACCTAGTACTGTGAGTACTGACAACAACTGGTATATTACCTAGTACTGTGAGTACTGACACACACATCAAACATCTACATTACTTAACTATAACACACACATCAAACATCTATATTACTTAACTGTAACACACACATCAAACATCTACATTACTTAACTGTAACACACACATCAAACATCTATATTACTTAACTGTAACACACACACAGCAAACATCTATATTACTTAACTATAACAAACACATCAAACATCTACAGTACTTAACCGTAACACACACATCAAACATCTATATAACTTAACTATAACACACACATCAAACATCTACATTACTTAACTGTAATGCACACATCAAACATCTACCTTACATAAGTGTAACACACTCAACAAACATCTACATTACTTCACTATAACGCACACATCAAATCTACATTGCTTCACTGTAATACACATCAAACATCTACATTACTTAAGGGTAACACACATCAAACATCTACATTATTTAACTGTAACACACACATCAAACTTTCTACATTACTTAACTGTAACACACACATCAAACATCTACATTACTTAACAGTAACACACACATCAAACATCTACTTTACTTCACTGCAACGTACACATCAAACATCTACACTACTTCACTCTAACACACACATCAAACATCTACATTACTTAATTGTAACACACATCAAACATCTACATTACTTAACTGTAACACACACATTAAACATCTACATTACTAAACAGTAACACACACATCAAACATCTACTTTACTTCACTGCAACGTACACATCAAACATCTACACTACTTCACTCTAACACACACATCAAACATCTACAGTACTTAATTGTAACACACATCAAACATCTACATTACTTAACTGTAACACAAACATCAAACATCTACATTACTTCACTGTAACACATATGAAACGTCTACATTACTTCACTGTAACACGCACATCAAATATCTACATTACCTCACAGTAACAAACATCAAACATCTACATTACATCACTGTAACAAACATCAAACATCTACACCATTTCTCTGTAACACACACACAAATACATTACTTCAACAGGTAATAAAGCTTTGAGGAACTTAATCAACAAAACAATGATAGCATAGAGCAACAACAAAATAATGGTTCATGAAAGCAATTGTATAATTCCCCCTCTCTCTAATCAGCAAAGGCCACGACCCAAGAAGACTACACAGGAGCCCATAGAGAAGTGAAAAGAAGCACCAAGACGGACTGGCAGATAAAGCGAAACAGGCAGCGTACAGGGGCAAAATAAAACAGTTGTACGATACCACCTAGCGACTCTCGGGAAAGTTCATCAAGCCAGAAAGACCTGTTGAGGACAAGCAGGGAAACGCCATGAACAGTATAGACCAATAGTTTGAACAAATTGGCTGAACACTTTGAGGAACTCCTTTATAGACCAGAGCAAACAAATCCCCCAGCCAATGTGGATCTTCCGATCAAATGTGAGAAACCGACCAGAGAAGAGACCAGGAAGGCCTTCACTTTGATGAAGAACGGAAAGGCCGCTGGATCTGACAACATCCCAGCAGAGGCCCTAAAAGCGGGCGTGGATGCGTCAGTGGAGATGGTGTACTCACTCTTTGAGAGGATCTGGGAGGAAGAAGATATTCCGGCAGACTGGAAGGAAGGTTACCTGATCAAGCTTCCAAAGAAAGGTGACCTCAGCAACTGTAACAACTACAGGGGCATCACACTTCTATCTGTGCCTGGGAAAGTCTTCAACCGGGTCCTTTTGGAGAGGATGAAGGATACTGTCGACCCACATACGAGACGAGCAGGCAGGCTTCCGGCAAAACAGACCCTGTACGGACCAGATTGCAACGCTCCGCATTATAGTTGAGCAGTCCTAGGAATGGTAGTCTACTCGCCGTTGTATATCAACTTTGTCGACTATGAGAAGGCGTTTGACAGCGTGGATCGAGATACCCTCTGGAAGCTCCTTTGATACTACGGCATCAGTCTTTATTGGAGTTTTATTGAGTGTAATATTAGGATCTTGAATGATTTCTTGGTGCTTGGAAAAGTGAATACATTCGGTCTTTGCTTGAGAAAATTTGAAGCCATTTTGTAATACCCAGTCTTCAACAGCATTGACACATAACTGTAGCTGACGTTCTGCAGATGCCAAGGTTTTACCCTTGGCTAATAATGCAAAATCATCAACAACAAAGAATTGTGAATACCTCGATTCACTGAACGAACAATATTATTTATTTTAATATTAAACAGCAAGGGAGAGAAGATACTACCCTGAGGCACCCCCATCTCCTGTTATCTGATATCTGATAAAGATCCTCCAACTTTAACCTGAAAAATCTGTCCGTTAGGAAATTGGATATAAACAGTGGTAAATGCCCCTTCAGTCCCATCTCTTGCAAATCTGAAAGAATGCCATATTTCCATGTGGTATCGTATGATTTTCCAAATCAAACATGATGGCAACGGCATATTCATCCTGGACGAACGCGGTACGTATAAATGTTTCCAATCGCACCAGGTGATCAACAGTACTTCTGCCACTTCGAAAGCCATACTGAGTGTTAGATAATATGTTATTGGTCTCGATATACCACAGTAAACGAGAATAAACCATTCGTTCCAGCGTCTGGCATAAGCAGGAGGTTAAGGCTATTGGTCTGTAATTTGTTGGATTAGTATGGTCTTTGCCAGGTTTAGGTATGGGAACAATAATGGCCTTTCTCCAAGAGGGAAGAAAGGTGCCAGTGATCCAAATATGATTGAAGATGTCTAGCAGTTGAGACCGTGAATACCTTGATACATTTCGTAGAAATTGATAATGTACATCATCCGGTCCAACTGCTGAATCTGCACTTTTGTTAACTGCATCATTAAGCTCAACTAATGAGAACAAAAAGACAAACGCAGTGGCGGCCACATCGTCGGAGGTCGGCCTCAACATCCACAAGGACAAGAGCAAGATCCTGAAGATCAACTCTATCTGTACAGAACCAGTCACCCTGAATGGAAGTCCTCTGGAAGAAGTGGAGTCCTTCACCTACCTGGGTAGCATCATTGATCAGCAGGGCGGCACAGATGCGGACGTTAAGGCTAGGATCGGCAAAGCAAGAGCTGTCTTCATTCAGCTCAAGAACATCTGGACCTCCAGAAAGCTGTCTTTGGCCACCAAGATCCGAGTGTTAAACTCCAATGTTGTCAGTCTTACTGTATGGAGTAGAGACATGGATGACAACCAAGATCACCATCAAAAAAGTCCAGTCCTTCATCAACAGTTGCCTCAGAAGGATTCTCCAGATCCGCTGGCCCGACACCATCAGCAATGCCAACCTTTGGGAAAGGACCCGCCAACTCCCTGCTGAAGATGAAATCAGGAAAAGGAGATGGGGCTGGATAGGGCATACCTACACAAACCAGCGACGAACGTCACCCGGCAGGCGTTGAAGTGGACCCTAAGGGAAAGCGAAAGAGAGGCCGTCCAAGGAACACCTGGTGACGCGACCTCGAGGCCGACACCACCAAGATGGGCTACACCTGGAGTCAGTTAGAAAGAATGGCACAGTACAGAGGACTCTGGAAAACTGTTGTTGGCGGCCCATACCTTGGCAGGGGTGACGAGCATTAAGTAAGTAAGTAACTCTGTCTCTAATGTGAGAAGATGGAGTTTAACTTGTTTAGTCTGTTGCAGCCAACGTACATGCAGGCCTACTTCATCAACATTTAAACAATTTGGTGAGTGCACCATGTATCTACCCGACGCCCCTTACGGCACAAGATAGTTCACCTAAACAATAAACAGAGGAGCAAAAGCTCACGGGCTGATAGCTGACGTCCTGTGCGAAGTCGATAGGATAGTCGTTGAAGTACCAGACGTAGACCAAGTCAGTCTTGTTGTAGGCATAAGACGCCTCGCATGGGATGGAGGCCGTGTTGTTCTGAGGGACGTCCACCTGTCGCGTCGGCCGCAGCATCAATGTGGTTTGAGCTGTGCAATACAATACAATACAAAGATATATAGACTTTGCTGCTGCTGCTGCTGCTACTACTACTACTACTACTACTACTACTACTACTACTACTACTACTACTACTACTACTACTGCTGCTACTATTATTATTATTATTATTATTATTATTATTATTATTATTATTATTATTATTATTATTATTATTATTATTATTACTATTATTTCATTTAAAAATGTACGCCTTTCCCTCAAAAGAAATTGAAAGCACACAATGCATACTCTTTAAAAATAAAACGTATAAAGAATGAACTAGGAGGCAAAGCCTATATGGCTCCCATGCTCCTTATCAAACTTGTAATATTCTACATGAAAATGAGTGCCCAGAAAAACTTAAACGAAACGGTGGCATTGCAGTGCAACACTGAACAACGAAGTGGGGATCAACACTGGACAACGATGTAGGGATCCACACTGAACAACGATGTAGGGATCAACACTGAACAACGATGTAGGGATCAATCGATGCGCTAAGTACTGGTAATACCTATCAGCTAGTTCTGACAACATAAAACATCACACTGAAATCCACAAATTATTGCCATTTATATCAATAATATTACTTCAACATGAGAGAGCAAGTCTAAAACAAAGAACAAGCCTTGTTCCATGAAACATCTGAGTATTCAGTGCACTATTACTCGTCAGGGTGTCACATGTCCTCACCAAGCACAGTGAGATGACCACTGGAAGACGCGGAGCCCATAGCATTTTCAGCGGTGCATGTGTACTCCCCGGAGTCACCGTAGGTCAATCCTGACACCACCAAGTTGCCATTGGGCATGACCTGTAGTCAAGATCACGTGCGTTAATTCAAGGTCATCAGGGAACTCTTTTCAGCCTACATGTCAAGGTCATAAGATTTAACGTCACATGTGTCCATGTCAATGTCATCAGAGAATGTTCAGCCTTCATGTCAAGGACATAAGATTTAATATCAAGATTAAAGGCATTTCAATAAATAAATACATAATAAATAAGTAAATAAATAATAACATGTGCAGAGTACTGTTCCCTCTCTCCCTCCCTCCCTCCCTCTCTCTCACACATACACACACACACACACCTACACACCCACCTACACACACCCACATACACACAGCCACACACCAAATACAACTAAATACCAATTTTCAAAGAAATCCGTCAATTAGTTTCAGAGAAAAGTGCCCCAAATAAATAAATAAATAAAAAGAAAAAATATTACGTCATCACGATGACGTCACTCGATATAAGTAAATTTTGACTAGGCTCGACGCATCTGTACACTCTCATTACATACAAAGTTTAAAGGAAATGTTTGTTGGTTTAAAGTGTTTTACGCTAGAGGCATATGTAAAGTGTAATTATCCCAAATGTGAACCAAATCCCTCCAGTGGTTTGGAAGAAAATAGGATTAGAAAAAAACAACAATGTATAACATCACTATGATGACGCCACACGATGACGTCATTCATATTCCTTTAAGGCTCAAAGCATCTGAACATTCTAATTAGATAAAAAGTTTTTAAAACATGTTAACACTTTTTTTTTAATATTACTACACGATGATTACTTTAATCGATTTGGATAAGTTTCTTGGAGGCACAAGTAAAGTCTAAGTAAATACCAAGCTTGAACAAAATCCTTCCAGTTGTTTGCGAGAAAATAGGATTAGAATAAAACACAACACATTATGAAATCACCATGATGATGCCACAACCACAGAAATAATTTTATTTGTCGTCTGATAGGGTTCACGATTTCATAACGAAATAATAATAATAATGATAATAATAATAATAATAATAATAATAATAATAATAATAATAATAATAATAATAATAATAATAATAATAATAATAATAATAATAATAATAATAATAATGGACATTTATATAGCGCTATTACTTGTCTTTCTATAGACAAGCGCATAGCGCTTTACATAAAAAGAAAGAAACAAACATGAAACAACTTACAATATTGCATTAGAAATTATACAATGAGAAAAAAAAACACACACAAAATAAAAAAATACATAAAGTTAACTTTTTGCAAACAAGTCATCACAATCACAGCAAATCCACAAGCATAGCCAAAAGCAGAACAAATATGAGCTGCGGCTGGGGTCTATAGAATAAAGGATTTAGTCAGGATAGTAGAGTTTGAAGAGGTGAGATTTTAGAGCTTGCTTGAATGAGGGTGTGGTCTGCTCGTGTCTGATGTTGGCTGGAAGAGTGTTCCATTGTCTGGATGCACAATAGGTGAATGCCCGTTCTCAGGTACATTTTGGAGTTGGTTTTTTAAATGCAGAGTGTGCGAGAGACAGAAGAAGAGCGAAGAGTGCGAGAAGGGACATAGACAGACAGCAGATCTGACAGGTATGAAGGGCAGGTTCCAGAGAAGAAACTGTGGCACAGTACGGACAGTTTCACAGGCGGCGGAAGCTGTTCAGGATTGGGGGGGCACACACCCATTTTATTCACTGACATCAGGGCCGGACCTTGGAAAAGTCGAGGGGGAGGTTACAGATTCAGCGAAGGCGCGAAGCGCCGAGCCTTCTAGGGGGGTCCGGGGGCATGCTCCCCCGGAAATTTTTTTTCTTCAAGAATGCAAAATGGTGAAATCTGGTGCAATCTGAACCTTGAAAAAGCCATTTGAGATGGTCTGGGACTTTGAGATTTTTGAACAATTGAACTGACAAACTCTGGGGTACAAAAATTATCCTCTGCCCCTCCCTTTAAAAAAAACCAACACACACACACAAACATTTATTTATCAGCAGAGATGTTTTGTATACTATTATTATTCACTACTTTTTGTTGATCGTTAACGGTATAAAGCTTTACCTTGTAGTTTATGAACATCACCGCCCTGCTTTCATTTAATTCAGTCTTGCTGCACTAGGTTTCTCGGCATTAGTACCATTTGTGAATTGTATCTTCTGGCAAAACAGTTCACTGCCTCTTTGAAGTCAATATCAACATCCCTGTGCACTTTCAGTAAAGCAAGTCCATTGGATCTCTGTGCCCCATTGTAGAGCGCAGGTAGTTTTTCAGGTTGCGCAACTGACTGTTTGAACGCTCACACTCGGCAGTAGTGACAGGCAGGGTGCAAAGGTTCTTTAGCATGATGAACAGGTTGGGATAAAAATCCCTGTCACAATGTTTCAGTGCTTCTGATGCCGTGGATGGGATGATAGCTGTCGCATTCTCAGCAGCACTTCGCCATTTGCAAACCCACCGTTGGTATTCTGCATCAAGGGTAGCGTTGTCTGGTAGGTCAGACTCCCACAACATTGCCAGTGTCTTCACCCCTTCTGGAACCTGCATGAACCATCCTGGTTGTCTATTAAAGTGCTTGGCACAAGACAGACCATCAACTGCTAGGCCAGCATTCTTTAACCTCGAGTCCAATTCGGTTGACAGGTGTTCCAAGAAAGGAATGGCAATGCAAATCTTGAAATATTCTTCTGGAGTGGCCGCAGGTTGGTTGTCACGGAGAGTCTGTCGGGATGCTTGACGAGGAACAATAACACCAGTTGTCAAAGCATTTGCCATTTTGCTGACTTCGCCAAACCAGGCAACGAACGCTGTGTCGACATCTCTTCTAATAGAAGACGTGCAGTTACTGACTTCTTTGATTTCCCTGTAGGCATCGACAACATCTTTTGTCCTTTTCTGCAGCTTCACTGTCAAGGGTTTCCATTTCAACGATGTTTTTGGACGATTCAGCAATGGTCGTTTCAATGGATGTTCGTTACAACGAATTGTCATAATTATCAACTTGACATCTTAATTAATATTTCTAAAAAGTCGTTTTTGGTGGATTGGGCAGTATCGAGGTGAAGGTGCTGGAAGCTGAGGCTTGCGGCAAGAACAAGAAAATATGGCTGCATTTAAAAATTTAGGCTTAGGGGTTGGGTTACTTGGTCGTTTCAACGGGAAAACGCTTTGGACGTTTCAACGGATCCCTTGAAATGGATTTCCGTTGAATTGACTATAAATAACTCTTTGTACGTTGGACCAAAAGTGACTAAAAACTGCAATGTTTTAAAAACAATTTTTAAAAAATTGAAACTCTTTGCATTAAAAAAAAATTCAATTTTTAATTCCCTGCTGCTCCATCACTTAGAAGAACTTAAATTTTCCTTGGTAAGTCGAGAGCTATTTGATCAAACCGGCTCTTTAAATGTTCTTTGATGTTGTCAAAGGCCTCACAGTATTGCTGTCTGTAGTAAGCAGATGGACAAGAGTAGCTGTGACCCTGTGAGCCATCGTCCAGTCTTCGTGGAGGCTGCTTCTGTGTAGGAACGCAGGGCTCATTACACAAATTTGCAGCTTTCGTTGTGATGTCAGCAAAAAATGTCTCATAACAATCTTCATGCCGCATGCTTTCCAGTGTTCTCAGACAAATGTCAGCAGCGTTTACTGCATCATCACAAGTCGTTTGTTTTCTTTGAAGAACTGTCGCCAACTCTTCAGTCACAGCAAGGATCTCATCTTTGAATCTTTTTGCAACTCCTGACACATGACCCTGAAAATTACTCGCCCCGTCGTAGGCCTGGCCCCTACAGTTTTGCACTGGCAAGTCAAGTCTGATCAAGCAATCCTTCAGTGCTTTGAAAATGGTCTCAGCACAGATATTGTTAACTTGCATCAGTCCAAAGGGGGAATAATATTGGTTTGAAACTTCAAATAATGTTTTTTGAGGGGCTGAATATTGGGGGGGCAAATGTATACGTTTGCCCCCCCAATATTTTTCTGGAGGGGGCCAGTGCCCCCCTTGCCCCCCCCCGCTTCCGCCGCCTGTGAGTTTGTATTTAATGCAAGCCTCTATGGGTAGCCAATGAAGCTTACGGAGTAGTGGAGTGATGTGATCGAGCTTTTTACCAAGTTTCAAAGAAATCCGTCCATTAGTTTCAGAGAAAAGGGCGCAAATGTCACCTCCGGGCAGACGGACGGACGGACGCCGGACGCCCAAAGCCAAAAGACAGCAGTTTACAGCTCGGGAACTAATAAAGAGGGTGTACCTGCAGTCTGCCGGCCGAGGAAGCTATAGGAGAGCCGTTGTGTGACCAGGTTATGGTTGGGTTTGGAGCGGCCTCTGGACGACATTGGATAGTGACGTTACCTCCCACTGTTCCCATCACTGTGGTTGCCACAGGCTGCAGCACAAAACTGGGCTTGAACGCTGAAACAACATACACTGAACGCTGAAACAACATACACTGAACGCTGAAACAACACACTGAACGCTGAAACAACACGCACTGAACGCTGAAACAACATACACTGAACGCTAAAACAATATACACTGAATGCTGAAACAACATACACTGAACGCTGAAACAACATACACTGAACGCTGAAACAACATACACTGAACGCTAAACAACATACACTGAACGCTGAAACAACATACACTGAACGATGAAACAACATACACTGAACGCTGAAACAAACACTGAACGCTGAAACAACATACACTGAATGGTGAAACAACATACATTGAATGATTATTTAAGTAACACTGTATGGTTACTTAGGTAACGCTGTATGGTTGTTTAGATAATGTTGTATAATTATTTAGGTAACACAATATGGTTGTAACACTGTATGGATATTTAGGTACCACAAAATGGTTAATTAGGTAACACAAAATGGTTATTTAAGTAACACTCCACGGTAGTAACCCTGTATGTTTGTAACACTGTATGGTTATTTATATAACACTGTATGGTTATTTAGGAAACTCTGTATGATTATTTAGGTAACACTTTATGTAACATTGCATGGTTGTTTATGTAACTCTGTACGGTTATTTAGGCAACACTCCATGGTTGTAACACTGCTTAGTTATATACATGTAAGCCTATATATACTCGATTTTTTAGCGAAATAGTTAAACGATCATCTGTGGTGCCCCAAGGACTTTCGAGTTACGGGATAGGATAGGATAGGATAGGAAGAATATAATATAATATATAAATATACAATTAAATATATGGTTGTAACTCTTTATGGTTGTAACTCTTTATGGTTATTTATGTTACACTCTATAGTTCTTTATGTAACATTGTGTGGTTATTTATGTAACACTGTGTGGTTATTTATGTAACACTGTGTGGTTATTTATGTAACGCTGTGTGGTTATTTATGTAACGCTGTGTGGTTATTTATGTAACACTGTGTGGTTATTTATGTAACGCTGGGTGGTTATTTATGTAACGCTGGGTGGTTATTTATGTAACACTGTGTGGTTATTTATGTAACGCTGTGTCGTTATTTATGTAACACTCTGTGGTTATTTATGTAACGCTGTGTGGTTATTTATGTAACGCTGTGTGGTTATTTATGTAACACTGTGTGGTTATTTATGTAACACTGTGTGGTTATTTATGTAACGCTGTGTGGTTATTTATGTAACACTGTGTGGTTATTTATGTAACACTGTGTGGTTATTTATGTAACGCTGTGTGGTTATTTATGTAACGCTGTGTGGTTATTTATGTAACGCTGTGTGGTTATTTATGTAACACTGTGTGGTTATTTATGTAACGCTGGGTGGTTATTTATGTAACGCTGGGTGGTTATTTATGTAACACTGTGTGGTTATTTATGTAACACTCTGTGGTTATTTATGTAACGCTGGGTGGTTATTTATGTAACGCTGGGTGGTTATTTATGTAACGCTGTGTGGTTATTTATGTAACACTGTGTGGTTATTTATGTAACGCTGTGTGGTTATTTATGTAACACTGTGTGGTTATTTATGTAACACTGTGTGGTTATTTATGTAACGCTGGGTGGTTATTTATGTAACACTGTGTGGTTATTTATGTAAAACTGTGTGGTTATTTATGTAACACTGTGTGGTTATTTATGTAACGCTGGGTGGTTATTTATGTAACACTGTGTGGTTATTTATGTAACACTGTGTGGTTATTTATGTAACAGTGGGTGGTTATTTATGTAACACTGGGTGGTTATTTATGTAACACTGTGTGGTTATTTATGTAACACTGTGTGGTTATTTATGTAACACTGTATGGTTATTTATGTAACACTGTGTGGTTATTTATGTAGCACCGGGTGGTTATTTATGTAACACCTGGTGGTTATTTATGTAGCACCGGGTGGTTATTTATGTAACACTGTGTGGTTATTTATGTAACACCTGGTGGTTATTTATGTAGCACCGGGTGGTTATTTATGTAACACTGTGTGGTTATTTATGTAACACCTGGTGGTTATTTATGTAACACTGTGTGGTTATTTACAGTCAGTCATCAGTCACACTGTCAGGTCAGTCAGTCATCAGTTCTATTCAAGTCACAAAGCACAGTTGTTTTTTTAAATATTTTTTTGTAATCTCCTTTTATTTTAGTCATTCTGAAAGCTTAACATAATGACTTGGATTATTGTTGTTGTTTATGGGGGGAAAAAAAGGACTTACACAGAACACGAATCTGAGCAATGCTGATCTGTGTGCCGTGGTCGTTGGTTGCCAGGCACTCGTACATTCCGTTGTGTTTAGCGGCATCAGCACTACTGATCATCAGTTTGTTACCAATAACCTGAAACATCAACATTTTAAGTAGGCTTATGATGCATTGAGAGCTCCTAGACACCAGCAGCTGTCACCTATCAACATGTGTTGCAAGCTATGGTTGTGTCCCCAGACTTTATGTTGTCTCAGTCTGTGCATCACACTGATCATGTCACCAACCCTTTCTCCACAATAAAACAGTCTCACTACAGTAACTTTCCTACAACACTGATGCACACATTCTTCTTCTTCTCTTTCCCTGCTTTAGTTATAAATGTGGGCGGTGTGGTGAGACTGTGTATGTGGCTGTTTTCTGTCCCATGGTACATGTAGCCATATGTATGTGACCTTTGTCCCTTGGTAATGTAGCTATATGTATGTGACCTTTGTCCCATGGTAATATAGCTATGTGTATGTGACCTTTGTCCCATGGTAATGTAGATATATGTATGTGACCTTTGTCCCATGGTAATGTAGCTATATGTATGTGACCTGTGTCCCATGGTAATGTAGCCACATGTATGTAACCTTTGTCCCATGGTAATGTAGCCACATGTATGTGACCTTTGTCCCATGGTAATGTAGCCACATGTACGTGACCTTTGTCCCATGGTAATGTAGCGTAGCTATATGTATCATATGTGACCTTTGTCCCATGGTAATGTAGCCACATGTATGTCACCTATGTCTGTCCCATGGTACATGTATAGTAGCCACATGTCTTCTTTTAAGGATCTTGGCAGAAGTGTAACCAAAATAGTCACTAAACATGTGCAAGTTGACAGAGTGAACAGGACACAACAATCACATTTTGGCCAGTTTAGTCATCGTGTCACATTTACTGAACATAGTACACGGTATTTGTGACGTGGGTTTATAGTCTACGGTATTTGTGACGTGGATTTATAGTACACGGTATTTGTGACGTGGATTTATAGTACACGGTATTTGTGACGTGGATTTCAATGTTAGATTTGTGACTGAATTGAATTGAATTGAATTGCACTGTTTGTTGTTGTATCAATTCTTATTCATCAGATTAACATACGTTGTACTGAATTACACTGCAGGTACGTTTTTATCAATCACAACAGTAACAGGCCAGTGTTAACCAATGACAACAGTAACAGGTCAGTGATTACCAATGACAAAAGTAACAGGTCAGTGATTACCAATGACAACAGTAACAGGTCAGTGATTACCAATGACAACAGTAACAGGTCAGTGTTTATCAATGAGAACAGTAACAGGTCAGTGTTTATCAATGACAACAGTAACAGGCCAGTATTTACCAATGACAACAGTAACAGGCCAGTATTTACCAATGACAACAGTAACAGGTCAGTGTTTACGAATGACAACAGTAACAGGCCAGTATTTGCCAATGACAACAGTAACAGGTCAGTGTTTATCAATCACAACAGTAACAGACCAGTATTTACCAATGACAACAGTAACAGGTCAGTGTTTATCAATCACAAATGTAACAGGTCAGTGTTTATCAATCACAAATGTAACAGGTCAGTGTTTATCAATCACAAATGTAACAGGTCAGTGTTTATCAATCACAAATGTAACAGGTCAGTGTTTATCAATCACAAAAGTAACAGGTCAGTGTTTATCAATCACAACAGTTACAGGTCAGTGTTTATCAATCACAACAGTAACAGGTCAGTGTTTATCAACCACAACAGTAACAGGTCAGTGTTTATCAATCACAACAGTAACAGGTCAGTGTTTATCAATCACAACAGTAACAGGTCAGTGTTTATCAATCAACAACAGTAACAGGTCAGTGTTTATCAATCACAACAGTGACAGGTCAGTGTTTATCAATCACAACAGTGACAGGTCAGTGTTTATCAATCACAACAGTAACAGGTCAGTATTTACCAATCACAACAGTAACATGTCAGAGTATACCAATCCCAATTACTGTAACACGTCAGTGTTTACAGCCAGTGTCCATGTTTGGGTCATCTTGTTTGGAATCCCACACAACTGAGACTGTTTAGAAAACAGTCTGTACTTTTAATTCAAATATTTTAGGTACAGGATCAACGCTTTTTTTAATTTTAAAAACAACGTACCTGAATATCCCTTGAGGTGTCAGTGAAAAGAAGGGCGCCGTTTTGGTACCATGCGTAGGTTGCGCGAGGTATGGCCACGGCGTCACATACCCATGTCAGCTGACTGCCCACGTCCAAGTGCTGATCCAGCAGTGGAAACATGAAGTACGGAGCCGCTAAAATATCAAACATACACAAATAAAGTAAATTAAAAACTAAAAATGAATTTAAATAGGCAATAAAACTACATAAAGTTGATAAAGGCTATTAACAGTATCATTCTCTGTCAGCCAAGCAAAATGATCGCTGGTTCAATGAAATACCTACCAGCGACACTGACGGTGATGTTCTTGGCAGCCACGTTAACAGGGCCGGAGACTGTACACATGTATGTGCCGCTGTCCTCCAGCTTGGCACTGCGGATGTGCATTATTCTGTTTAGACTCTCGTACGACACGCGGTCATCAGCCGGCATTGGGCTGCCGTCCACTCTCCTCCAACTGTAGTGCAGGGGCAGCCTGGGGAAAACAGAGAAATGGATGAAAGATGTAGACTCCTCACTTTGGATGATTGATCTCCAGGGGTGCTTAAAGCGCTGCTCTGATAGTCAAATGCGTGGAAAAACAATGTTCAGTTCAAAACCTCGAAGCAGATTTAGCCCACAGGTAACACATGTTCTCTATCACAACCCTTTCCTCTTTCATAGCTGCTGGTTCTTTGGTCAAGTTTCATTGAACTGTGCACTTTTGCAATGCCAGGTGCAGACACTTCGATACAAAAGTTGTTCACACATAGGATGAGGACAATTATAGTGCAATGGCAACTGTGGCTGGCTCATGGCCACAGTCATGGCCACTGTGGCTGGCTCTTGGCCACTATGGCTGGCTCATGGCAACTGTGGCTGGCTCATGGCAACCGTGGCTGACTCATGGCCACTGTGGCTGGCTCATGGCAACCGTGGCTGACTCATGGCCACTGTGGCTGGCTCATGGCAACTGTGGCTGGCTCTTGGCCACTATGGCTGGCTCATGGCAACTGTGGCTGGCTCATGGCAACCGTGGCTGACTCATGGCCACTGTGGCTGGCTCATGGCAACCGTGGCTGACTCATGGCCACTGTGGCTGGCTCATGGCCACTGTGGCTGGCTCATGGCAACTGTGGCTGGCTCATGGCAACTGTGGCTGGCTCATGGCAACTGTGGCTGGCTCATGGCAACCGTGGCTGACTCATGGCCACTGTGGCTGGCTCATGGCAACCGTGGCTGACTCATGGCCACTGTGGCTGGCTCATGGCAACTGTGGCTGGCTCATGGCAACTGTGGCTGGCTCATGGCCACTGTGGCTGAGTCATGGCTACCTACTCGTTACACATTCTGCCTTTCCATACAGCTACAGCCGTTTTGGTTAAATGAGGTTTGAGGACCTGGATGCACGTTCTCCAAAACCCAATAAACTAGAAAACATTCACCTAACATTGTCAGCACACCGCCAAGTATTAATGATGGCGGTGGAGATGGCAATGAGGATGATAACGATAACGACGACGATGATGATGATGATGATGATGATGATGATGATGATGATGATGATGATGATGATGATGATGATGATGATGATACAACGATGATTCATAGTCATATAAGCTGGTCACTCCACTGATAGACCTATTGTCAGCATGTGATTAGATGCTAAGTGCAGGGACAAAGTGGGGAAGATAAATAATTATTCTAGTGGTGGTTGTGCTACGTTGATGGTGGTGATGCAGATGATAATAATGACGAGGATTATGATGGTAAAGGGTAATCACGCACCTGCCATAGGCTAAACACTCAATACGGATCTCTCGCCCCACCAGCGGCTCTTGTGGAAAAACGGCAGGGAAGTCATTATGGATGTCTGGACCAAACTCATTAGCGTCTGAAAGTAATGACAGAAGATAATAGCAATACTAACGATAATATTAGCGTATTGTAGTAAGCATTCCATCAAAGTAAGGAGTTTGCTCTGGTTACAACTATGCGCTTACATGGTCCAAGCCGTTTGACTTCATCTCAACATTTTTCAGGTAGCGGTTTTATTGCAATCCTATCCTATCCCGTAACTCAAAGGTCGTTGGGGCACCACGGATGATCGTTCAACCAGCGGACTCCATCTTTCTCTGTTTTCAGCAACCCTCATGGCTTCGTTCAGTGTCAAACGAGTCCATTCTCGAAAGTTGTCTTCCCAACTCTTTTTCGGTCTCCCTCTTCTTCTGCCTCCTTGTACCGTTCTTTGCAGGATGGTTTTTGTAAGACCTGATGCTTTGGTGAAGTGGCCATACCATCGGAGTTTTCGTTTCTTCACCACTGTGAGCATGTCATCTTGTTGTCCAATGGCTTGTGTGATGGTCTGTCGGACTTCGTTGATGGTGATGTGCTGGGTATAGGAAAGGCCCAGAAGTCTTTTATAGCACCTCATCTCCATGCTTTGTATTCTTCGTTGTAGATCTGATGTGAGGGTCCGTGTTTCGCAAGCGTATAGGAAGATGGAGATGACAAGGGAGCGCAGCAGCCTTACCTTGGAATGTAGACCGATGGTCTTGTCTTTCCAAATGGGCTTCAACCTTGTCAGAGCAGCAGTTGTTTGTGCGATCCTGGAGAGGACTTCCTGTCGGGATCTATTGTCTGATACAATGGCTCCTAAATATTTGAGGCTGTGCACTGTGTTGAGGGATTGTCCTTGAACTTTGATGTTCATGTTGATGCCTCTTTGGTGCTGATGTTCATCATTTTGGTCTTCTCTGCACTTATTTCTACTCTATAGGCTCTGGAGGTGGTGTCAAGCCTCTGTGCCAGCTGTTCAAGTTCTTGTTCCTCTCCAGCCAATCCATCAATATCATCCGCAAAACGGAGGTTGGAGATTGCTTGACCCTCTATGCTGACTGTGCCTTCGTGATCTGCAAGGGCATCTTCCTGTCAATACTTATTGATAGGATACTTTGAGCACAACATCGAGGAAGAAATGAAATACTGAGAAACACACATGCACACAACATAATCTTTGCAACTACAGGCTAAACATGCAGTATGAGGAATTTGTTTACTTTTAACTACAGGCTAAACATGCAGTATGAGGAATTTGTTTGTTTACTTTTAACTACAGGCTAAACATGCAGTATGAGGAATTTGTTTGTTTACTTTTAACTACAGGCTAAACATGCAGAATGAGGAATTTGTTTGTTTACTTTTAACGTCGGTTCACAGAGGTGATTTTAGACTTGGCAATTGAATGGAAGGTAACAGTCAACTATTGTGAGTCGATCAACATCAAAGGAAGTTCAACTTCTAGTCAGCTTGTGTAATATCAAGATTAATAATAATAATAATAATAATAATAATAATAATAATAATAATAATAATAATAATAATAATAATAATAATAATAATAATAATAATAATAATATCCCGTAACTCGAAAGTCGTGGGGCACCACAGATGATCGTTTAACCAGCGGACTCCATCTTTTTCTGTCCTTAGCAGACCTCATGGCTTCCCTCATTGTCAAGCCAGTCCATTCTCGAATGTTGTCTTCCCACCTCTTTTTCTGTCTCCCTCTCCTTCTGCCTCCTTGCACCATGCACTGCAGGATGGTCTTTGCAGGACCTGATGCTCTGGGGACGTGGCCATACCATCGGAGTTTCCGTTTCTTCACCACTGTGAGCAAGTTATCGTGTTGTCCAATAGCTTGTGTGATGGTCTGTCGGACTTCGTTGTTGGTGATGTGCTAGGTATGGGAAATGCACAGAAGCCTTCTGTTGCACCTCATCTTCATGCTTTGTATTCTTCGTTGTAGGTCGGCTGTGAGGGTCCATGTTTCGCAAGCCTATAGGAAGATGGAGATGCCAAGGGAGCGCAGCAGCCTTACCTTGGAATGTAGACGGATGGTCCTGTCTTACTAAATGGGCTTCAATCTTGTCAGGGCAACAGTAGTTTGTGCTATCCTGGAGAGCACTTCCTCTCGCGGGACCCACTGTCTGATAATATGGCTCCTGTGCATCGTTGTGGCCTTGACCTTTGATGTCCGTGTTGATGCCAATGTCCATAATAATAATAATAATAATAATAATAATAATAATAATAATAATAATAATAATATCATTTGATTTATAACATGCAATTCTATTTCCGTTACAGCGAATCACAGCGCCAAGATTCCTGGAATGGTTTTTTTGCACAACATACATCAAAGACATGGGGAGGGGTGTGGTGGCGGGGAGAAGGGGGGAACGAGATTCACACAGCCACCCTTTCCAACCATCCTCCCTCCTCCCCCTTCTCTCCCCCCCCCCCCTCCCTCTGTCCCATCCACCGAGCCTTGAATAAAGAAGTCTAAGAGAAGACACGATTGAGGTGTTTAAAATCCTAAACAACATGTATGAACCCAAAAGCACAAGGTCCTTATTATATAGGATTGAAAGCTCTTCAACCTAAGGTCATGAAGATAAATTAACTAAACAGACTGTGGCTGTTGATTATATCAGCACTTTTTCTCTAACAAAATTACTAACAAATAAAACAGTCTGCCAAGGGATGTTGTTACCCTACCACAAATGCATTTAAAAATGGTGTGACGGTGGGTTCTATTGTTGCTGGGCTCTGCACAATGGAAAGCTATTACCCACTCGTCATTCGTCTGCGGAGATCGGCGAGTTAGATCGCCCTATGACTAATCTTAATACATTTATTTTTTTTGGCCCGGTCTGTGTGAGGATGGGGTTACAGAGATAGGGAGAAAAGTGTAAAAGATTCACTGACACACTAGCTCTCGCACGGCTATGAATCATAGGTAGTCCAGCCACTTTTTAACAGTAAATATCACACATTTATTTTCTCTTCTCTATACCTAATTATCTAAGCACTACATTAACTTACATGTCTAAAACGTAATATAACTAGGATTAACTTAACAGTCCAAATTCACTTCGAGTAGTTCAGAGAATGGGTAGATCTTTGATGGATCTATTCTGCTACTGTTCTCGATACTGGCTACTGTGTCATCACTGGGCTTTGTTCTTGTTTTGCCTAATGTTCTTTTTCAGGAAGAGTGGACTACCGCACAGTCCTTATAGATCAGTGTTCGTTCACTTGTTCTATGGAATTTAGCTGGGACTTTGAGGTGCGGTGCTGTTTTCTACTCGTCTCGTACATAAGACGAGTTTCTGCAACGCCTTGCTTACAAAGGGAGTGCAGAGCGTCTCACTGTTGGCAAAAAACAGCCCTCAGCGAGGTCGTCTCCACTTATGCAGATAGAAGACGAACAATTTTCTAAGTCCGTGGTCCACTGGAATCTCCAACATAATTCCTATATATATATACATCATGGCTAAAATAAACATAGGGAGAAGTAATTATTAATATAATCTTCTCTGGTACAGCCACTGGTCTGCAATAATATGGATGTGAGAAACAACAGTGGATCCATAGGGGCTACCTCGTGGTCTCGAAAACCGGTCGCGTGGGTCAGCCACGTGGTCAAGCAAAGTTTTACCAACATTCACAATTATAAAACATGGCAAGACTTCACAAGAATAATCCAATACTAATATCAATAAATCGTGGTGAAACAAAAGATTGATCATTTACCTTTTTGACAATGTCAGGCTATGGCTACATGTATACTGTGATGAATGGATTTCACCCGTCACCTGCGTAGTCTTCTGAGAGAGAACTTTCAGCGCATTCGTCCTTCTCGGGTGAGGTTTTAACAAAGACTGACGTTAACGGTGGGGCCAGCTAAAGCCCGCGATATCCCTTGATCCTTAGCGCTCTCGCGGGGGCTGGCGGATATATGTCAGATGGATTATGTCACGGCCTACCTAGCAAAGATTTTCCCTACACCTACTTGGAACAAAAATAACTTTTGTCGTCTGCTAGGCCTCAAATTTAAGTTACAAAGGCCAAAGAAGGATGCAATATTAGAGGCTTGAAGCCTTACTGCAGTGTTCAAACTAGCCTCTTGAGACAAATGGCCTAGATAAGATTTTGTCTAAAATAATTTAAGATCACTCTACTGACTTGGGTGGATATTTCCTTATCCCACCTCCCTCTGGCCAACATTCATCAGACACTGATCTGATGCCTCAAAAACTGCATTGTGACAAGTAGGCCACGTCCATCTAAAAGGCAAAAAGCTGACAGCCTACGATACCATCACCACTAGACTAGACTAGACTAGACTAGACTAGACTAGACTAGACTAGACTAGACTACATGTATGCTTTACTATACGATGCTATACTACCTCGTGGCGCAGTGGATAAGTCGCCGGTTTCCTATGCCGAAGTTCGCGGGTTCGATTCCCGCAAGGGGCGAACGTATGTGACTTAGGTACGAGACTATTGAGGTCACCGAGGGTTTTCTCCGGGCACCCCGGTTTCTTCCCTCCCTTCAATTAATGGTACAGGACGCAGTCAATATAAAAATTTTAAAAATAAAAATTCGATTTTCTTTCCGTCTTCTAATAGCGATCTCCCTGCCTTTACACCACCTGTTTGAGTAATGGATGTGTAATTTGGTGTGTGTGAGGGTGGATGAGACAGGTGAGCGTGTATGTTGGTATAGATCGCCGCGCTTTGAGCCCGATTGATCTGGGGAAAGGCGCGTATATAGCATCCTGTATTATTATTATATTATTATATACGATACTATACTGTACTTTTCACCCACAGTGTATACATTAGAGGTACTGACTTTCACCACGGATGTTTAGCGGGATGCCCAAGCTCATCCTATACTCAGGCTGATCTGTGGCCAGCGTCTGTCCTGGGCCAGCCGTCAGCGTCACGATGCACTTGTAGTCTGCCTTGTCCGCCGCCTGCACTTCAGAAAAATACAGGTTCCCGTTCTCCGACAGGAAGGTGTGGGGGTTCATTTCCGGCCGAATGAATCGGCCATCTTTCAGCCATTGGAAGACCAGAGCTGAAGCAAAGAGGAAGTGACAGAGCGGGCTGCAGTCAATGGCAGCACAACAAGGGAGACAGCTCTGTGCTATTATCCTATCCTCTTGGGATGTGTTAAGTGTGTTATAATAATAATAATAATAATAATAATAATAATAATAATAATAATAATAATAATAATAATTATAATAGTAATAATAATAATAATAATAATAATAATTATAATAGTAATAATAATAATAATAATAATAATAATAATAATAATAATAATAATAATAATGATTAATAATAATAATAATAATAATAATAATAATGATTAATAATAATAATAATAATAATAATAATAATAATAATAATTATTATTATTATTATTATTATTATTATTATTATTATAATAATAATAATAATAATAATAATTAATAATAATAATAATAATAATAATAATAATAATAATTAATAATAATAATAATAATAATAATAATAATCATAATAATAATAATAATGATTAATAATAATAATAATAATAATAATAATAATAATAATAATAATAATAATAATAATACTAATAATAATAATAATAATAATAATAATAATAATAATAATAATAATAAAAGGGGTATTTATATATAGATCAGTTCAAAACGCAGTTCTCACGCATTTATACGTAACGTTAACATATAAATGCATCCCAAAATAAGTGAAACAAAAACAAGACACTAATAAATTATGCAAAGACTAAATACAAATATGAAAAAGAATATTTACAAGTAAAATATTTTTTTTAAAAACCGATGGAGGGGAAGGGAGGGGGAGGAGGAGAGCAGCTAAGGAGTGAGGGGGGGTGGGGGGGGCTGAGGGCGTGCCGTGTGACAGCTGTGGTCTGAATCACAAAAGAATCAATAATGATGGTGATGGGAGACGAGATCAGACATTTTTAAGGAAGGAAGATGAGTTTTCAAATTAGACTTGAAAGTGGCTATGTTCGGCGAGCTGTGAAGAGAGAGGAAGAGAATTCCAAGTTTAAGGACCAAGGATCGACAGCCTGCAGAGGAGAGTTTGTAGCAGGGTATTTGTTATTTATTACGTCTGTGCCTGTTGGTTAGTCTGTCTGCCTGCATGTGGATAAGTTAGAAAACAGGAAATAAGTACACAAACCTGGATTGTATGAAGATGGAGGGCTGCAGTCAATCATGGCTCCTTGGTACAACACTGCTGTACGGGATCCTGGAATGTCGTTGGAAAATTCACCAAGGTCTGAAAAGTTCAAAGCATTGTTTAAAATATATAGTCTAATACAAACAAGTTTAAATTGAAAATTTTTGGGGGGGAAACTGAACTATTGATAAGATTCTCCTGCCAAACAAAGCAAAATAAAAACAGGCAACTTCAAACTAACTTCCAGCGGCCACCAGCACAGGGTTTCCAAAGACGGTGCCCACAGAGTTCTCGGCCACACAGGTGTAAGTCCCTGCGTCGCTTCTCTGCGGTTTGTTGATGGTGAGACGGCCGCTGGTCACAGTAAAACGATCCATCGCAGTGATCTGACGTTTCTCTGGTCTATGGTAGTCCTTGTACCACTGAACAATAACACCATCATCATCAACAATAACAACAACAACAACAACAATAATAATAATAATAATAATAATAATAATAATAATAATAATAATAATAATAATAATAATAATTTTTTAAAAAATAAAAAATAAAATAATAATAATAATAATAATAATAATAATAATAATAATAATAATAATAATAATAATAATAATAATAATAAAATCAGCAGTGCGTCAGTGTATCAGTCACTCCCACCTTGCACACGAATAGCTCGCGAACCGTTCATCTAGGCCTAATTGTGATACTATTTAATACCTCCTTTCTTGCTAATTATCTGTTAAATGGTGGGTTCTAATTTCAAACCATTTGACTGCCACGGATTGTACTCCCAAATAGTAAGAAATCTGTCGGTAAAAATAGTGATAAAGCCGTCAGTAAGAATAGTAAGAAAGCTGTAGGTAAGAACAGTAAGACAGCTGTTGGTAAGAGTAGTAAGAAAGCTGTTGGTAAGAATAGTAAGGCAGCTGTTGGTAAGAATAGTAAGACAGCTGTTGGTAAGAATAGTAAGACAGCTGTTGGTAAGAATAGTAAGACAGCAGTTGGTAAGAATAGTAAGACAGCTGTCGGTAAGAATAGTAAGAAAAGTGTTTGTAAGAATAGTAAGACAGCTGTTGGTAAGAATAGTAAGAAAGCTGTCGGTAAGAATAGTAAGACAGCTGTTGGTAAGAATAGTAAGAAAGCTGTTGGTAAGAATAGTAAGAAACCTGTTGGTAAAAATAGTAAGAAAGCTGTCGGTAAGAATAGTAAGAAACCTGTTGGTAAGAATAGTAAGACAGCTGTTGGTAAGAATAGTAATAAAGCTGTCGGTAAGAATAGTAAGAAAGCTGTCGGTAAGAATAGTAAGCTGTTGGTAAGAATAGTAAGAAAGCTGTCGGTAAGAATAGTAAGAAACCTGTTGGTAAGAATAGTAAGACAGCTGTTGGTAAGAATAGTAAGAAACCTGTTGGTAAGAATAGTAAGACAGGTGTTGGTAAGAATAGTGATAAAGCCGTCAGTAAGAACAGTAAGACAGCTGTTGGTAAGAGTAGTAAGAAAGCTGTTGGTAAGAATAGTAAAACAGCTGTTGGTAAGAATAGTAAGACAGCTGTTGGTAAGAATAGTAAGACAGCTGTTGGTAAGAATAGTAAGACAGCTGTTGGTAAGAATAGTAAGACAGCAGTTGGTAAGAATAGTAAGACAGCTGTCGGTAAGAATAGTAAGAAACGTGTTTGTAAGAATAGTAAGACAGCTGTTGGTAAGAATAGTAAGAAAGCTGTCGGTAAGAATAGTAAGACAGCTGTTGGTAAGAATAGTAAGAAAGCTGTCGGTAAGAATAGTAAGAAAGCTGTCGGTAAGAATAGTAAGCTGTTGGTAAGAATAGTAAGAAACCTGTTGGTAAGAATAGTAAGCACAGCTGTTGGTAAGAATAGTAAGAAAGCTGTCGGTAAGAATAGTAAGAAAGCTGTCGGTAAGAATAGTAAGCTGTTGGTAAGAATAGTAAGAAAGCTGTCGGTAAGAATAGTAAGAAACCTGTTGGTAAGAATAGTAAGACAGCTGTTGGTAAGAATAGTAAGAAACCTGTTGGTAAGAATAGTAAGACAGGTGTTGGTAAGAATAGTGATAAAGCCGTCAGTAAGAACAGTAAGACAGCTGTTGGTAAGAGTAGTAAGAAAGCTGTTGGTAAGAATAGTAAAACAGCTGTTGGTAAGAATAGTAAGACAGCTGTTGGTAAGAATAGTAAGACAGCTGTTGGTAAGAATAGTAAGACAGCTGTTGGTAAGAATAGTAAGACAGCAGTTGGTAAGAATAGTAAGACAGCTGTCGGTAAGAATAGTAAGAAACGTGTTTGTAAGAATAGTAAGACAGCTGTTGGTAAGAATAGTAAGAAAGCTGTCGGTAAGAATAGTAAGACAGCTGTTGGTAAGAATAGTAAGAAAGCTGTTGGTAAGAATAGTAAGAAACCTGTTGGTAAGAATAGTAAGACAGCTGTTGGTAAGAATAGTAAGAAAGCTGTCGGTAAGAATTGTAAGAAAGCTGTCGGTAAGAATAGTAAGCTGTTGGTAAGAATAGTAAGAAAGCTGTCGGTAAGAATAGTAAGAACGCCGTCGTTAAGATTAGTAAGAAAGCTATTGGTTAAAATAGTAAGGAAGCTGTTAGTAAAAATAGTAAGAAAGCCGTCGGTAAGAATAGTAAGAAATCTGCTATTTAGAAAGTGCATACATCTCCTTTGTTGCCAATTATCTGTAAAATTATGGGTTCTAATTTCAAAACATATGGATGCCACCGTTTGTATTCCCAAATAGTAAGAAATATGTCGGCAAGAATAGTAAGAAAGTTGTCGGTAAAAAATAGTAAGCAAGCTCTCGGTAAGAATAGTAAAAAAAGGGCGTCGGTAAGAATAGTAAGGAAGCTGTCGGTAAGAATAGTAAAGAAGCTGCCGGTAGGAATAGTAAGAAAGCTGTCGATAAGAATAGTAAGGAAGTTGTTGATAAGAATAGTAAGGAAACTGTTGGTAAGAATAGTAAGAAAGCTGTTGGTATAAATAGTAAGAAAGCTGTCGGTAAGAATAGTAAGGAAGCTGTCGGTAAGAATAGTAAGAAAGCTGTCGGTAAGAATAGTAAGCTGTTGGTAAGAATAGTAAGAAAGCTGTCGGTAAGAATAGTAAGGAAGCTGTCGGTAAGAATAGTAAGAAAGCTGTCGGTAAGAATAGTAAGAAAGCTGTCGGTAAGAAAGCTGTCGGTAAGAATAGTAAGACAGCTGTTGGTAAGAACAGTAAGACAGCTATTGATCGCCCAGCATCGTGCTCAGTAGTCGGTGGCGTCAGACGATCAGCCTAATGCAGAAAGTGGGAGCCTCAGCCTGCTAAAGTAAGATCCTGTATCAGTCAGCGCCTTGAGCTGCTCTTGAGCTGGAAAAGCGCTATATACGAATTTTTTTTTTTTTTTTACATTTGGATTGACCACAGTTACTACTATGGTAATATAATTACGACTACGCAATGTGTGAAGAAGGAAACAGCACCTTGTAGGTAGGAAAGGGGTTCCCCTCAGCGGTACACTCAATGCTGAAGACGTCTGTCAGTGAAGTGAACACCATGCTCTTTGAGACGTAGGTGAACTTGGGACCAACCAACCAGCTGTTGGGGTCTGAGGAGCTCTGACCAAACGCTGAAAGAAACGCAATCCCTCTTTACAGTTATTGCTTTTTGCTACCACACATTGTATGTCTATACTCCGGATGAGAGTATGAACCGAGGGCTAGTCTGCGCACACACACACACTTTACATCGCACGTACTTTAACTCGTGTCCTACACAGATGAGTGCCAGCTACATAGATACACCCAGCAAGCACTAGGTCCCTCTCCCCCACTCCCAGTCCCAAGGATTGTGTTCAGTTGTTTGGGGGTAGAGAGGGATGCCTGTAATAAATAATGCAAATAAATACATCACGCCATGACCCACATGATTAACAAAATTTAGTAATAAGTTTTAGTTTAGTTTAGTTTTATTTACCTTATTGTCCCTCCCCCCCCCCAACCCCCCCTTGGGGAAAGCGTAGCCGCAGCCTGTGGCGCGCCCAAACCCAACCTACCTAACATCAGTTGTGATTTTGAAATTTTGCTGGGGGAGCAAACCGGAGTACCCGGAGAAAACCCCCGAGACGTGGCCCGAGTAGAAAGTAAATAATATTGGGAGAAACATAACGCCCAGATGCTGGATCGAACCCACACCTGTCAGGCGCCATTGGTTTCTGGCTTGTGGACAAGGAAAGTTAGTCCCGCCTTAGCCCACTTGGCCACAACGCTCGCTCTCATAATGGTGAGGATATCGTAGGCCTTCCACAAGCACAACTAGTGGCCGGTTGAAAGGTAACTCCCTAATTCTAATTGATAATATTGGTTGTAGACAGCACTGAATGTGCACGAAACAACACGCCTTGTGATCCTTAGGGCGGTAGAATTTAGCTATTGATCTCTGATTTCATTTTACAATGACGACAGTATGCCCATAATGGCCCATCGCCTAACACGGCGTCAGTGAGTAGGGCTGACATAAAACAAAACAACACAGCCGTCAGTGAGTACAGATGACATAAAACAAAACAACACAGCCGTCAGTGAGTACAGCTGACATAAAACAAAACAACACAGCCGTCAGTGAGTACAGCTGACATAAAACAAAACAACACAGCCGTCAGTGAGTACAGCTGACATACGACATAACAACACAGCCGTCAGTGAGTACAGCTGACATACGACATAACAACACAGCCGTCAGTGAGTACAGCTGACATACGACATAACAACACAGCCGTCAGTGAGTACAGCTGACATAAAACAAAACAACACAGCCGTCAGTGAGTACAGCTGACATACGACATAACAACACAGCCGTCAGTGAGTACAGCTGACATACGACATAACAACACAGCCGTCAGTGAGTACAGCTGACATACGACATAACAACACAACCGTCAGTGAGTACAGCTGACATACGACATAACAACACAGCCGTCAGTGAGTACAGCTGACATACGACATAACAACACAGCCGTCAGTGAGTACAGCTGACATACGACATAACAATACAGCCGTCAGTGAGTACAGCTGACATACGACATAACAACACAGCCGTCAGTGAGTACAGCTGACATACGACATAACAACACAGCCGTCAGTGAGTACAGCTGACATACGACATAACAACACAGCCGTCAGTGAGTACAGCTGACATACGACATAACAACACAGCCGTCAGTGAGTACAGCTGACATACGACATAACAAAACAACCGTCAGTGAGTACAGCTGACATACGACATAACAACACAGCCGTCAGTGAGTACAGCTGACATACGACATAACAACACAACCGTCAGTGAGTACATCCGACATAAAACACAACAACACAACCGTCAGTGAGTACAGCCGACAAAAGACATAACAACACAACTGTCAGTGAGTACAGCTGACATACGACATAACAACACAACCGTCAGTGAGTACATCCGACATAACACACAACAACACAACCGTCAGTGAGTACAGCCGACACAAGACATAACAACACAACTGTCAGTGAGTACAGTTGACATACGACATAACAACACAACCGTCAGTGAGCACAGCTGATATATGACATAACAACACAACCATCAGTGAGTACAGCTGACATAGGACATAACACAACCGTCAGTGAGTACAGCTTACTTAGGACATAACAACACAATCGTTATCGATTACAGCTGACTTAAGAAATAACAACACAACCGTCAGTGAGTACAGCAGTCATAAGACATAACAACACAACCGTCAGTGAGTACCGCTGACATACGACATAACAACACAATCGTCAGACGACAGGCTATTATTGGCGCGCTGATCCCTGTGAGATTAAATCACAGATCAGCAAGTACATCCTACCACTGTAAGGACCACAACACAGATTGCTTCAAAATCACGTCACAATCTTTATTGTCAAGAACAAAACAAAAACACAAGCAGCAAGGAAACATGTTGGCAGTGTACAACACTCACACAACAAGCACAGTCAGTATACAATAGCCAGAAGCATCTAAATACACAAATCCTTCACAATAACGTTGACCCAACAAACAGGGTCAGTATAGAATATCTAGAAGCATCTAAAAATACAAATCATTGACAATTGATTGATTGATTGATTGATTGTTGCTTTAGGTCCAGCGGACTCTTCCGAGACAAATCAGGACCGGACAATCCCCGATCCGCATAAAAGATCTGCTGAAACAACCCTAGTGGGAAAATTGAACGCCCTCCACCGGCCAGTCACTTTACAATAAAGACATCCCACGCAGGGGACGGCTGAGGCTTTACCCCAACTACTCGAACCCCCGGTTACAAAAACAAAATAGAATACAAACATCATTATAAATTATCAACAAAACATACATATAAAATGCCTATATTGCTAAATAATAACATCATAGGAAGCCCTAGTGACCACCTGGCAGAAAGCGTCCAATATTCCCAAGCTGATCCAACAGACCTCATACACAAATAAGGAGTCTTGTCCCAGAAGAGTTTTCAAGAAAAGGGGTAGGAGACTGGTCTAGCGAAGAAGACGATAGTATAGCAGATTGATAGAACAGAGCAGGAATGAGCAAGAGCAAATGAGAAAGACAGCGACAGTGGGAATAAAGCACTAAATTTCCAGAAAGTGGGGATACTATTTATACTGAAACCCCCTGCACCCCAACGGGGGTAAACAGGGTAGAATAGCTAGAAGCATCTAAATACACCAATCATTGACAATAACGTTGACACAACAAGCGCGGTCAGTATATAATAGCCAGAAGCATCTAAATACACAATCATTAACAATAACCTTGACATAACAAGCACAGTCAGTATAGAATAAAACATCAATTCAATAAACACATTACATTACATTACATTACATTACATTACATTACATGATTATTGCTTTAGGTCCAGCGGACTCTTCCGAGCCAAATCAGAACCAGCATTTAAACACACCAAAACCCCATCAAACCATTTATCTCATGCTCCACGTGAAACGAAAAACACAAATGGATCGTTCAGCCCACCCCTACCCATCCTCTTCGCACACTCCCAACCCCGGTTTTACATCTCTCCGAAGCTGCGCGCGTGCGTTCTATGAGGGGCCAAGGTTCAAGGAGGTGCCGACTTCATCACACAGCCTGCCCCGTACGCATCCCACTGAGGCTGCTCTGTCGGCCATATCACCAAAGATAGTTTCTAGTATCTTTGATATCACGCAGGCGCAGTCTAATTTACACAAGCTATCAGCAATTTTACCGATACGTAACAGTATTCAGGTTCGGAAACGCGACGGTACGGTATACCGGTGCGGGTGTCCAAGGTCCGGTTTACTGGGAAATCTCGACAACACATAACGCGACAGTGAGCGGCATCTTGTCCGCCCAGAGAGCGAGCCTAAAGCCCAAGCACGTGGATAGGCAGCTGTCCTTGAAGAAGAACTTATAAGAACAGCAGCTTATCCACTTGTTTGAGCATGGTACCAGTCGCCAATCCTGAAGAACTCTTACAGTTCTTAAAGACCTTTCCCGTTGAATGTTTTTGTTTTATTTTTATTTTGTGGTTTAAAGCAAAGACCATCCTGCAAGGCACAGAGCAAGAAGGTAGAAGAAGAGGGAGACCGAAAAAGAGGTGGGAGGACAACATTCGAGAATGGACTGGTTTGACACTGAGTGAAACAATCAGGGTTGCTGAGGACAGGGAAAGATGGAGTACGCTGGTTAAACGATCATTTGTGGTACCCCTACGACCTCCGAGTTACGGGATAGAATAGGATTAATAGGTTTAAAGTTTGCTGATGTTCTAAACAGTGATTTATCATAATTTGTTTTGAAGGCGTTCAAGCAAAAATAAAGCTTCAGTATCTATGGAAATGTGTTTCTTTGAAACTGTTTTGAAGTGTATGACAATCTTTCTTTTGCGTCGGTCACAGTAGTGGCAGTAGCCAGTGCCATATCCCATTTGATTGTAACACTTAAAATCGCGGTATACCGGTACGAAATACCGATACGACCTAAAAATACCACGGTAATACCGGTACGACTTTGACCCACGGTACACAGCTCTAATCAGCAACGGTCAATAGGGAGTGATTTTTCCTGTAGGTGTCAGCGCAACGTAGGCTTACCAAAATCTCTGTTTCGCTGAGTGATGCGGTAAACCTCGTTCTTCTCAATCTCACAGATGTAGGCCAGGGACAGCGTCCTGCTCACCCACGTCCACCCAAACGCATTCCTCTCATCTGAAACATAGACAGCAAGTCACTGGGAGTTAAGCCTAGGTCTGACGACGAACGTTTTGACTGCAATCATAATGGCAGTACATGTTTGCGCGTTATGATTTGAATGGGAGGATTGCGAGTCTTCAGTATAGTCACACCATAGATATATATGTCACACTAAGACGTTTGATTTTGGTATACATCACATGCGCACAGGCACTGTGCATAAACAAAAGCACAAGAGTTGTTACCCTTGCCTTATCCAAAGTCAAAATGTGTGAAAAGCAGCGACGAATAATTTGTACATTAACGCTAGCAATTCATTTGCTAAGATCAGCGAAAAAGACAATATTCCATAAGCATTCATGTGATACTTGTGATCATCTATATTACTTCACAGGTATTTTTCACACTCAACGTTCATAGCGGGCCGGTCGTGGCCTAGTCATTTTCCCGCAAGATCACGTGATCAAAATAGTGCATTTCATTGGTTCCCATGCTAAGTGACTCGCAATTACTTGTTCTAAACGTGGAAAATCATCGCAAATCACGCTGCGAACTGATTTGACTGAGATGACTGGGTGATGATAGTCTCCCGAAATCAGTGACTTAAGTCATGATTTTCTTTATGATTGTAATCAAAATGTTCGTCATCAGGCTTAGGCTTAAGGCAGTGTCTGATGACCACACCTTTCCCTACTCTCACTGGCCTTGCTTCAAACGTTAGGGACAAGCAAAGGCGCTTGTATCAAGACCAGCGAGCGCCTATGCCTGTGACGCGTCTCCCTTTGGTTATCTATAATATAACCAAAGGGAGACGCGTCACAGACATAGGCGCTCGCGGGTCCAGACCCAAGCGCCTGTGGGGACAAGTGGTTCTGTATCGTTTTTATGTAGCGCTTTAGGATTGGGCGTTCTCTATGACTGGGTCTAAATCACGTGCTTGAAATCATGCTACAAAATGCAGAGATGTTGGAAGTCATAATAGTTTACCTTCACTATAAGGGGAGGGAGGAGAGGGAGGTGGGAGGTAGGGAGGGGGAGACATGGGGCAGGGTATTGGCAGTGCCAATGTTCACTAGTGTATAACTTACACACAAAAGGAAATTTTTCTGCAAGCAATGAAAGATCATGCACGATTCAGCCAAACTTATTGAAAGCTGGCAAGGTGAAAGCTGTTGCATATCTATTGTATTGTATTGTATTGTATTGTATTGTATTGTATTGTATTGTATTGTATTGTATTGTATTGTATTGTATTGTATTGTATTGTATTGTATTGTATTGTATTGACCTGAGTACTGATAGACAAGGTGGGCCTCAGCAAAGGAAGAGGCCAGCTTGTTCTCTGTGTTTGGGTCATTCCAGTACGCGGCCTCACTGGAAAACGCCTGCTCGTCCCCTGCCCACTGCCGCTGTCCACTTCTCTGTAGACCACTCGTGTACCACAAGTTGGACCTGCAAATCAGTCAATGAATCGGTTAATGAATCAGTAGATGAGTCAGCCAATGAATCAGTCAAACCTCCATTCATTCATTTAGTCTGTCATCAAGCAAATCCTGTCCGTGACAATTTGAACCAGTGGCATGAGCCAGGGGCAGGTAAACATCTACATGCACTCTTTTGGGAGGGAGGCAAAAATCAGCCAGATATTCAATAAAGCATACAAGTATATATAATCAATCGGTCAATCCGATCATTTAAACACATACACGCACATATTCCCAAACTTCAACAATGTTGTTGTTAATTTTCCCCACGTTTAAAACAGTAAAACTAGAAAGGAATTTAGGAAAGAAAACAGAAAGGGAGAATTTACAAAAATCACAAACCTTGAGCCATCCACGCTTGGCAAGATGTTAATAATGAAATTGTTCTCATCGCCAGTGTTGATGCTGACCAGACTTGCTCCGTCTTGCTGCAATCACCACCACCATCATCGTTATTACATCATCATAATAAATCATCATAAATGTCACCATCATCAGCAACACTATCAGTTATCATCCTTTAATTACTACCAAACATCATCAGCAAATGCTTCGTCATTTCCAATAAAACCAACATAATCAAAAGCATCATCAGTATTCACATCATCGTCACTGTTTGGAAAATAGCGGTTACAAAGCAAAAAGGAACTGCCCGCTGAGGTGTGGCTGCTTGCTATGTTTTGGTTTGCAAGTTTGTTTTGATGTTACAGCCAAGGATGGGCAAGTAGCGAGAGTAGCGACTACATTTTGTAGTTTCGCTACTATTTGGAGTAGTTTGTAACGATCCAAACTACATATTGCAAAAAAAGTAGTTGTAAAGCAGCGAACTACTAATTTGTCAGTAGCGAAGTAGCGAAAATGTGTTTTTCGCTACGCTACTTTCCTTGCCGTGTGACTTGCACTTTCAGTCAAGCCGAAGCGAGTGCTGTCTCGCGCGAGATTGATCGCTCGCTCAGCGAACGGAAGCATGATTGTGATAAGCTGAAAGCAAAAGCCAGCCACGTGACTTTCAAAAGCGCGCGTCAGTCATCTCAGTCTTTGTTCGAGCAAATCAAGCACAGAACGCACAAATTTTAGACCGCAGAAGATGGAGAAACTTCCAACTTTGTTTAAACCGTATGTAGATTTTTTTCATTTCAAAGAAGAAACGGACAATGCATTTATATTTAAATGCAAGTACGGATGCAATGTGTATTCAGCGAGCAAGACGACAGCATCCAATCTAAGGCTTCATCTCAAATTTTGTAGTCTAAGGAAATATTTTGTATCTTCTTTTTTTTTTGGTGTAATCTGATGAAGAGCATATATCATTAAAAGTATTTCTTTATTGTTTTTTTTTCTTGTCTTTTTTTTTTTATAATTTACTTACATTTAAAAAATACTTAGCAGTCCCAGTTGTGATTACAGTTTTTAAAAAAAAGTAGTTTCAAAAGTAGTTAGCTACTTTTTTTAAAGTAGCGTAAAAGTAGCGAACTACATTCCTTCAAAATGTAATTGTAAAGTAGCGAACTACTTTTTTTAGACTAATGTAACTGTAGTGTAACGGACTACTTTTCAAAAGTAGTTTGCCCATCCTTGGTTACAGCCCAGTAGGAAGAGTGTCTGGTTGTTGTATGATGTATGAGATGATAAAGGCTCACTTCGCTACAAGTAGGCTGCATAACAGACAATGTTTTACTAATGGTCCTAGAGTAGATACACAACAATTAATTGGTGCAACAGTGCAACGCTGTTTCCGTGAATGTTGCCACGCTCCACACTGTCTCCGTTAAACGATGATATGTGGAAAATGTATTAAACTGCAAATGTTATGTGTACAATCAAACACGTAAAGTGTGCATGTATTTTTTAGCTGTATGGTTTTATGAATAAATATGCTATTTTTATATCTGAAAGCTACAGCGCTTATCAGGCCCGGACAAGGGGGGGGGGGGTTACAGGGGTTACGTAACCCCCCCCCCTGGCCTGACTATGTACCTCTTTTTTTTTTGGGAGGGGGGGGGTGCTACGTTACAATCATAAGTAAATCCGGGGAGAAATTTCAACCCTCTCCCCTAGGCACTATAAAAAAATAAATCCTCTTCCACTCTACTCAATTTCAACCACTGATTCTTTTATCACAAGTAACTACATTCTGTTACCTGAGACACTGTGCTTCCCATAGCTTGAGTCTCTGCATTGTAAAAGCATGCGGCTTGCCTGCAGTGAAGAACATGATGGGAGCACTGAGGGATTTGTCACTGTTTTTCTCAAACTCTCCAAAGAGACAAAGAAAACTTGAAGATACCATCGAATCATCTCAGCCTGACACGACAAAAACAAAGCTTGTTGATCTGTGCAGAACAAGATGGGTAGAAAAACATGAAGCACTGGAGGTTTATACATCTCTCTTTCTGGTTGTTCACGACTGTTTGGGACAAATGTGTGAAGACAGTGACAATTGGGACAGTGAGACACTGACCAAGGCAACTGGCTTTCTCCACACCTTGAGCAGCAGTGCTTTCCTCGTTGCATTCGTTGTCGTCCGCAATTGTTTGCGTTACTTAAAACCCTTGACAGTGAAGCTGCAGAAAAGGACAAAAGATGTTGTCGATGCCTACAGGGAAATCAAAGCGGTCAGTAACTGCATGTCTTCTATTAGAAGAGATGTCGACACAGCGTTCGTTGCCTGGTTCGGTGAAGTCAGCAAAATGGCGAATGCTTTGACAACTGATGTTATTGTTCCTCGTCAAGCATCCCGACAGACTCTCCGTGACAACCAACCTGCGGCCACTCCAGAAGAATATTTCAAGATTAGCACTGCCATTCCTTTCTTGGAACACCTGTCAATCGAATTGGACTCGAGGTTCAAAAATGCTGACCTAGCAGTTGATGGTCTCTGTCTGGTGCCAAGCACTTTAATATACAACCAGGATGGTTTCATGCAGGTTCCAGAAGGGGTGAAGACACTGGCAATGTTGTGGGAGTCTGATCTACCAGACAACGCTACCCTTGATGCAGAATTCCAAAGGTGGGTTTGCAAATGGCGAAGTGCTGCTGAGAATGCGACAGCTATCATCCCATCCACGGCATCAGAAGCACTGAAACATTGTGACGGGGATTTTTATCCCAACCTGTTCATCATGCTAAAGAACCTTTGCACCCTGCCTGTCACTACTGCCGAGTGTGAGCGTTCAAACAGTCAGTTGCGCAACCTGAAAAACTACCTGCGCTCTACAATGGGGCAACATAGACTCAATGGACTTGCTTTACTGAAAGTGCACAGGGATGTTGATATTGACTTTAAAGAGGCAGTGAACTGTTTCGCCAGAAGATACAATTCACAAATGGTACTAATGGCGAGGAACCTAGTGCAGCAAGATTGAAAGTGAAAGCAGGGCGGTGATGTTCATAAATTACAAGGTAAAGCTTTATACTGTTAACGATCAACAAAATGTAGTGAATAATAATAGTATACAAAACATCTCTGCTGATAAATAAATGTTCGTGTGTGTGTTTTTTTTTTGTTTTTTAAAGGGACGGGCAGATGATTATTTTTGTACCCCAGAGTTTGTCAGTTCAATTTGTTTAAAAAGCTCAAAGTCCCAGACCATCATAAATGGCTTTTTCAAGGTTCAGATTGCACCAGATTGCACCATTTTGCATCCTTGAAAAAAAAAAATTCCGGGGGGGCATGCCCCCGGACCCCCCTAGAAGGCTCGGCGCTTCGCGCCTTCGCTGAATCTGTAAACCCCCCCCCCCCCTCAACTTTTCCCAGGTCCGGCCCTGTCATGAATTGGCTAGTTTTAACTCTGCCCAGTGACTATTTAGCCATGTGTAGTACTTGTAACTTTAGAAGTTAGACTATAACACAGCAGCAATTAAATTACACAGCAGACCACACACCGCGAGCCCGACCCACGCTAGCGCAGTGAGTCAGCACTTGAGTTTTGAATCGGACCGTTTTAACCAATCAGCAGCAGGCTAAGTGGGTAGAGCAGTTTTGACTGTGTCAAAACCTAGCACAGCTTGGTCAGTCGTGTGTGAGACGCGGAAGAAGTAACATCTCCTTAGCTAGCAGAGAAATCTCTACACTCATAGACCAGGAAGCAGGACTCAGGAATCTTAGAATTCTCTCAAGTCATCACGGGCCTGAACTTGTCAAACAGGTAAATGAACACCCTTCTGTTTCATCGTGATATATTTATATTATTGTTGAAATTATGTTTGTGGAATTTGCTATGCATAAATGTGAATTGTTAATCCGAATTTGCCGTGCCGCGTGGACGAGCCGAGCACGAGGCGAAACACGACCGGTTGCGCCGCCATGTTGTATACCGTACGGAACCACTGTTGTTTAACTTATATGTATGTTTGCAGACCAGTGGCTGTACCACTGAATGTTTATATTATTATTAATTCTGTATGTGTATAGTTAGACACGATTGATATTTATGTATGTATAGGAATTTAGAGTGAGATTACAGCGGACCCCGGAAGTAGCAGAATGTTCGTCGCTTATGTATAGAGATGTGGAGCTATCACTGAGGGCTACTTGGCTTTCAGTGAGACGCTCTGCACAAACCGATTATTCAGGGTTGTGCAGAATTTCGTCTCTTATATTACAGACGAGCAGGCGAGCTATCCCGAGCTATCCCGAGCTATCCTGTGTGCCCCACTCCACAGAAACGACTAGTTGGTCGAGGAGACTCTACCGCACAAGACGGAAGGAGCTACCCGAAGAAACACCCTGTCAGACCCCACAGCGTGGCAAGGGAACCCAACTACACAACGACACAGGTGGACCAGAAGCTACCTCACAGAAGGACTTCGAACACCCCACACATGAGTTAAGTGCATAAGGCGAAGGTGCACTTAAACTGATCATAACAGGACCACAGTAGTCCAACTCTTCAGAAACTGTAAAACGGACCACAGTAGTCCAAATCTACATGAAATATTATAGCAAAGTGCCCGAGGAAGAAATAACAGCTGCCTAGACTATCAGCGATCGAACTATTAGCATTGAAAGAGACTTTTTAAGTTAGATTAGTACTTAGAGAATCTTGTATAGAGTAGAAGAAATAAATGTGTGATTTTAACTGTTATCAAGTGGCTGGACTACATATGATTCATAGCCGTGTGAAAGCTAGTGTGACAGTAATCTTTTACCATTTTTCTATCTATTTCTGTACCCCAACCTTAACACAGAACGAGCTAAACAAATAAATTTATTAAAGTAATTCATAGGGTGACCTACTAGCAGTTCCCACCGAATAAACGTGAGGGTCCATAATTCCATTGTGCAGAGCCCATAAACCCCACGTGACACTTTAATTGGCGAGCCTAGCTAGGATCTGTGTATAATAGGAATTGGGTATAACCGGACCTAAGTCCAATAAAATTAGATAACAGTAGTAGTAGAATAACTTAGAATACTTGTAACTAGGACTGATCAGTTGGGTGCACTATTCTTTAGTTAAAAACTTTTTTGCTTCAAATATTTTTGTGCCTGTATGTTGCATTGTTCTTTTGCAGGTTTTGCTTAAGTAACTGTTGTATGCCATTTGACTCTTGTTTTATTCTATTATTGATTACGAATTTGATTGTCTTTGCATTGTTGTTATTGAATTGCAATATTGCTAGTGTTTTGGTATTCCACTTGATTCAGAGGTTGTTCATAGACACGTTTGACAATGTCGGACCCAGTGGCCTTGAGATTGCGTTTCAAGGAACTAGGAGAATCTTTACACTTAGCAGGGGCAGACCTAATTGCGTATATAAATGCAGAGGTAGAGAAACAGGAGGCTAAGGCAGAGAGAGCAGCAGAGAGAGAGGCTAAGAAACTCGAAGCAGCAGAGAGAGCCGCAGAGAGAGAACAGAAAAAAGCAGAATTAGAGGCAGAGCAAAAGAAAGCAGAATTAGAAGCAGCAAGAGAGCAAAAGAAATTAGAATTAGAAGCAGAACAAAAGAAACTAGCATTAGAAGCAGAGCAAAAGAAAGCAGAGTTAGAAGTAGAACAAAAGAAGGCAGCATTAGCAGCAGAGAGAGAAGCAGAAGTTAGGAAATGGGAGTATGAGCGGGCAGAAAAAGAAAAAGAGAGGGAAGAAAAGGAAAAAGAAAGACAGCATGAGTTAGAGCTACGAAGATTGGGATCAGGAGCTTCAAGTTCTTCCTCAACCCCTTCCCACTCAGATCAGCTAGAGGTAGCATCCAACCCTGTACAAGGAATGTCATTTCCACTGGGAACATTCAATGAGAGAGAAGAAGGTCTAGATCTCTATCTGACTAGGTTTGAGCGTCTAGCAACAGAGTACAAACTAGATCCCACTCATTGGTCTTTTAAGCTTAGTCAAGGGCTTAGAGGAAAGGCTTATGACATCTACAGTAAGCTACCGACTGACCGAGTGACGGACTATCACAAAGTAAAAGAGGCACTCCTAACGGGATTCGAACTAACAGGAGAATGCTATCGGCAAAAATTCCGCACCAACCGGAGAGTGAAAGGAGAGAGCTATGCGCAGTTCGCGGATCGGTTGTCCACAACGCTGGATAAGTGGATTAGCCAGTCAGCCACGGCTAAGACGTATGATGGACTGACAGAACTGTTAGTATGGGAACAGCTACGGGAAACCATGACCCCCGAGCTGAGAACATTCTCAGTAGAGCAGGGCGCGGAAAGACTGGAGGATCTGGTCAAGGTCGCAGATAGGTACGTGGCCGCACACGGAGAAGCCAAGAGCTTCAGGCGAGACCTAAAGCCTAACGGGAAAGAGGCACCGAAACGAAGCCCTAACCGGGAAGAGCGCACCGCGAATAAGCCGAATAACCCCAGACCTGGGCAAAATAAAGGACCCAACGCGGAATTCGGGAAAAGAGGTCCCGCAGAACAGAGACGGTATTGTTCGTTCTGCAAAAGAAACAATCACTCCACCGCAGAATGTTTCAAGTTGGCCGCACAACGTAGGGAAGAGCGCGAAAGCCGGCCAGCGCACAGAGTTCTAACTCAAAGCAGCGGTAACAAGCCACACACGATCGGAGATCACCCATCGGTGACAGACACGGTCAAGGTCAACGGAAAAGAAGCGAACTGTCTGTATGACACAGGTCTATCATACGACGCGATAGTTAGCGAATCTCTTGTATCGCGCGCGGACTTGACAGACAAGACAGTCGAACTACAAGGAGCAGACTTGACGAAACCGACGACTACTTGCCCAATAGCATGGATAGAAGTAGAGAGTAGGTACGTCACAGGACGAATCCAAGCAGCTGTTTTACAGAAACCCCTGTATGATCTAGTGCTAGGTTGTAGGTATGTGTTCTTAGGCACGCCCCCTAAAACTGTAGAGATAGCTGCAGTGCAAACCAGGGCCCAAGCTAAAACCCAACCACCCCAGCCCGAGTTCGCTCCGAATCCAGGACTCGAAGAGATCAAAACAGCACAGAAAGAAGACACCTCGATAGCGAAGTGCTTCCAGAAGCTACCCAAGGCGCACACACCCCCGCACAAGGGAGACTTCTACATGGAAGAGGGAGTTCTACATCGACAAGGAGATGGAGATCACACCCAACTAGTACTACCAGCCACCCTTCGAGTCCAAGTACTAGAACTAGGCCACAGCATGCCACTCAGCGGACACATGGGAATTGGAGCCACAGTGCAGAGAATCAGCGCACACTACTATTGGCCAGGAATCACGGAGGATGTCAAGCGCTACGTGAAATCTTGCCACCAATGTCAACGATATTCCCCGCGACATCACACCGTACCAGTTACCTTAGGACCATCGGTAGTAGTCGGCGTGCCATTCCAGCAAGTCTCAGTAGACATAGTAGGACCACTGCCCATGACCAAGAAGAGGAACAGATTTCTACTCACACTCGTCGACGCATGTACGATGTGGTGCGAAGCAGTCCCATTGCCAGCGATCGACACCAAGAAGATCGCAGATGCACTCATCGCCATCTTTACCAGAGTCGGATTCCCGGACAGCATTAGAACGGACAACGGATCTCAGTTCACCGGCCGCCTGATGCAAGACGTGTTCGAGTTGATACAAGTCCATCACATTTGCACACCACCATACCACCCAGCCAGCAACGGACAAGTAGAAAGACTGAATGGAACCCTTCTCACCATACTCAGGAAAGTCGCCGACGACAATCCAGAAGCGTGGGACACCTACGTGAATGCGGCACTGTTCGCATACCGAGAAACGCCCCATGCAGCCACAGGCTACACCCCGTCAACATTGCTATTCGGCAGACCTCTAGCCGGACCGCTAGAAGCCCTACGCAGAAGTTGGACGGAAGCCAAGATAGACGACACACCAAGAGGTGCCACCAAGTACGTCGCAGACCTGCAGGAAACCCTCAAAGCAACGTGGAAGAAAGCTGGTGAAGCTCTGAAGAAGGCAAGAGCCCGTCAGGCGAAGTACTACAACCGCCACGCGAAGGACAGAGAACTGCAAGTCGGCGATCAAGTGCTACTCTTACTTCCAAGTGGAACCAACAAGCTGGACATCGCTTGGAGAGGACCGTACCGGGTGACTGCCAAGAAATCCAAGACAGTCTACCAAGTAGAGGTGAACGGGAGAGCCCGATACCACCACATCAATCTCCTCAAGAAATACACGGACCGACCAGCGACCCCCAGCACACACACCTGGATGGCCATCGCCATCGCGGAAGAAGTTCATCCGCAACTACAACAGCATCGCCGTACCACTGACAAATGGAACCCGGAAAATCGCCCCGGACAAAGTCGTATGGACAGCGGAATGCGAGACAGCATTCCAAACACTCAAGGACAAAATGACATCGGCGCCAGTGCTCCACCTACCCGATTTGACTCAGCCATTCGTTCTTCGCACCGACGCAAGCGACTTAGGCCTCGGAGCAGTACTGCTACAGCGCGACCCCAAGAATGCAGAGACGCTATTCCCTGTCGCCTACGCCAGCAGAAAATTGAGACCCGCCGAGACCCACTACGCCACGTCGGAGAAAGAATGTCTTGGACTAGTCTGGGCCATACAGAAATTCCAACTCTACCTATATGGGACTCACTTCACAGTTCAGGTGGACCACCAACCACTATCGTTCCTGGCAGCCTCCAAATCCTTGAACTCTCGCCTGATGAGATGGGCACTCACCCTTCAGGCATACTCATTCCAAATCGAGTACATCCCCGGCAAAGAGAACCACGGAGCCGACTACCTCAGTCGCCATCTCGTGGAGGACACAGCAGCTGTCGCCCACCCAACACAACTAAGGGCCACAGCACCAGAATTCGTCCCCGCCCAGTAAAACCCTGTCACTAGTGTCCATAGCTACCTGGCACAGCATTGCAGCTCAGGTAGAGCAACTTAATTAGTTTGTAAATAGGACCCGAGGATAGTGCAGTGTTAAACTAGGCTCTGTAGTAGAAAAAGGTCGAATCCAGTAGTCCTCGCCTTTTTTCAGTTGAGGGAGCCTGTCATGAATTGGCTAGTTTTAACTCTGCCCAGTGACTATTTAGCCATGTGTAGTACTTGTAACTTTAGAAGTTAGACTATAACACAGCAGCAATTAAATTACACAGCAGACCACACACCGCGAGCCCGACCCACGCTAGCGCAGTGAGTCAGCACTTGAGTTTTGAATCGGACCGTTTTAACCAATCAGCAGCAGGCTAAGTGGGTAGAGCAGTTTTGACTGTGTCAAAACCTAGCACAGCTTGGTCAGTCGTGTGTGAGACGCGGAAGAAGTAACATCTCCTTAGCTAGCAGAGAAATCTCTACACTCATAGACCAGGAAGCAGGACTCAGGAATCTTAGAATTCTCTCAAGTCATCACGGGCCTGAACTTGTCAAACAGGTAAATGAACACCCTTCTGTTTCATCGTGATATATTTATATTATTGTTGAAATTATGTTTGTGGAATTTGCTATGCATAAATGTGAATTGTTAATCCGAATTTGCCGTGCCGCGTGGACGAGCCGAGCACGAGGCGAAACACGACCGGTTGCGCCGCCATGTTGTATACCGTACGGAACCACTGTTGTTTAACTTATATGTATGTTTGCAGACCAGTGGCTGTACCACTGAATGTTTATATTATTATTAATTCTGTATGTGTATAGTTAGACACGATTGATATTTATGTATGTATAGGAATTTAGAGTGAGATTACAGCGGACCCCGGAAGTAGCAGAATGTTCGTCGCTTATGTATAGAGATGTGGAGCTATCACTGAGGGCTACTTGGCTTTCAGTGAGACGCTCTGCACAAACCGATTATTCAGGGTTGTGCAGAATTTCGTCTCTTATATTACAGACGAGCAGGCGAGCTATCCCGAGCTATCCTGTGTGCCCCACTCCACAGAAACGACTAGTTGGTCGAGGAGACTCTACCGCACAAGACGGAAGGAGCTACCCGAAGAAACACCCTGTCAGACCCCACAGCGTGGCAAGGGAACCCAACTACACAACGACACAGGTGGACCAGAAGCTACCTCACAGAAGGACTTCGAACACCCCACACATGAGTTAAGTGCATAAGGCGAAGGTGCACTTAAACTGATCATAACAGGACCACAGTAGTCCAACTCTTCAGAAACTGTAAAACGGACCACAGTAGTCCAAATCTACATGAAATATTATAGCAAAGTGCCCGAGGAAGAAATAACAGCTGCCTAGACTATCAGCGATCGAACTATTAGCATTGAAAGAGACTTTTTAAGTTAGATTAGTACTTAGAGAATCTTGTATAGAGTAGAAGAAATAAATGTGTGATTTTAACTGTTATCAAGTGGCTGGACTACATATGATTCATAGCCGTGTGAAAGCTAGTGTGACAGTAATCTTTTACCATTTTTCTATCTATTTCTGTACCCCAACCTTAACACAGAACGAGCTAAACAAATAAATTTATTAAAGTAATTCATAGGGTGACCTACTAGCAGTTCCCACCGAATAAACGTGAGGGTCCATAATTCCATTGTGCAGAGCCCATAAACCCCACGTGACAGGCCCTGAACTTATTAGTTAGGTATTATTAAGGCTTTGAGTAGCGATGTTTTAATTGCGTATGAAGATAATATGTTGGGTGCTTTGGCTTGTCTGTTTTAAAATAACAAAACAATTAGGCCGGAATTTTGTACATTGTATTAATTAGTAACAGTGTGTACATATATTTAATTTTACAAAGATCGATATAAAGCTGACACTGTGTACATGGCGCGAAAGATGAGTTGAATGCAGTTGTATGTGCATATTATTGTGCTTGTATTGTTATTTTATAGTGATAACTGTGTTGTCATATCCTGCTTTTAGCCTTTAGTGTAAATAGGCGCAAGCCTAGCTCCTGCACTTTAAATGGAATAAAACAACAAAACCTCCGTGAAGAAAGAGAGAAACTGCATGCCGAGTATCAGAGACTGCCAATGTATATTCCTGACATCAAGCCATCAAGCCCAGGGCTATGCTTCCTAGACCTCTAACACTCAGATTGCACAGATTTAAAGCGCTCCACAATGGGGGGGGGGAGAGGGTGGAAGGGAGGGAAGGGGGAGTGAGATTTAAGGCGGCGGTATAATGGCCGTGTTAGTGTCCAGCACTTGTTTCTATTAGCAGCAATACCATCTTTTCTTAGCAATTTTGATTATTAGTTGCGCCAAATCATCCACAGATGGAGCAGTACCAGCATCTTCTTGATCGTGCTACAAAGTATAACACTATAATACTAACGTGACAGGCCTGCGAGGCTTCATCGTAAGGCAGAGTTGGGTAGATCACAAAATGGTAGCAGTGGTCAGCGTAGGAAAACCAGTCTTGTGGGCAATTTGAAACTGGAAAAGAAATCGATGTTTAAAATGTTGCTAGTCTTTCACTATTAGAATTGATATGTGAACACATAGCAGCCAAAAAAAAAGACATCGAGCATGCAGCATGTGTTGTGTTAACTAATTCACAACAACATAGGCTTACTAAACAACATAGAGAGAGAGAGAGAGAGAGAGAGAGAGAGAGAGAGAGAGAGAGAGAGAGAGAGAGAGAGAGAGAGAGAGAGATGTCGTCGCGTCGGTAGGCCCACTGCTTAGAAAGGAAAATATAGAAGATCCGTTGGATCTCATTTTTGATATGATGATGATGGTCATTGTTGTCAGGGTGGCGACGTGGTGATCGTCCTTAACGCTCATGCAATAGGACGTTAAGCATCGTTTTCCGCAGGGAAAGAGTCAAAAGTGATGCGGGATGATCTTCGTGCTCATGGGCATAAGTACATTACATTACATGATTATTGCTTTAGGTCCAGCGGACTCTTCCGAGCCAAATCAGGACCGGACAACCCCTGATCCGCATAAAATATCTGCTGAAACAACCCTAGCGGTAAAACTAAAAGCTCTCCACCAGCCAGTCACTTTACAATAAAGACATCCCACGCAGGGGACGCTGAGGCTGTACTCTAATTTATCGAACCCCCTTTTACAAAAACAAAATAGAATACAAACATCATTATAAATTATCAATATAACACATACATATAAAATGCCTACATTGCTAAATATAACATCATAGGAAGCCCTAGTGACCACCTGGCAGAAAGCGTCCAATATTCCCAAGCTGATCCAGCAGACCTCATACACAAATAAGGAGTCTTGTCCCGGAAGAGTTTTCAAGAAAAAAGGTAGGTGACTGGTCTAGCGAAGAAGAGGATAGTATAGCAGATTGATAGAACAGAGCAGGAATGAGCAAGAGCAAATGAGAAAGACAGCGACAGTGGGAATTTAAAGCACACAATTTCCAGAAAGAGGGGATACTATTTATACTGAAACCCCCGGCACCCCAACGGGGTTTGGGCATAAGTACAGGAAATTTAGCAAACATATGGAATAGGTTCTCTTAAATTTTTTTTTACAAAAATAAATAAATTAACTACTACTACTAGTAAATAAATAAATACATTAATTAATTAATTACTTAATTAATAATAATAATAATAATAATAATAATAATAATAATAATAATAATAATAATAATAATAATAATAATAATAATAATAATATCCTATCCTATCTCGTAACTCAGAGGTCGTAGGGGCACCACAGATGATAGTTTAACCAGCATACTCCATCTTTCCCTGTCCTCAGCAACCCTGATGGTTTCGCTCAGTGTCAAACCAGTCCATTCTCGAATGTTGTCCTCCCACCTCTTTTTCGGTCTCCCTCTTCTTCTACCTCCTCGCAGGATGGTCTTTGCAAGACCTGATGATTTGGTGACGTGGCCATACGTGGCAATAATAATAACAATAATAAATAAATAAATAAATAAATAAATAAATAAATAAATCAATCAATCAAAGTTTGCATCCGAATGCATAAATCAATTAAAACAATATCTACAATCAATAAATAAATAAATACATCTTTCACAGGATGATCTCGAAACAGCAAATGTATGAGAAAAAAAAATCTATTAGAATAGAGTTTTTTTTTTTAAATTGTGAACGAGCTGTATGAAAATGAGGAGTTAAAAGCTTTTAGCCTGTGTGCCATACCATGCTATGCCATGATGATGGGGAAGGGGCAGACAAACATAATATTACGTCCCCTGCGTACGCAGTAATCGAACATGTCTACCAAACGGGGAGGATCAGGCTGCACAATAAAGCAACATCAAGAAGAAGAAGAAGAAGAAGAAGAAGAAGAAGAAGAAGAAGAAGAAGAAGAAGAAGAACGTACAGATAACATTTTGAGCAGATGATCCACAGATGAAGGAAAGCAGCAAAATGATGAGTGGTGTTGTTACTGAGATTCCATCCATCTGAAAAATGAAATGTTACCACTTGTTACTTTTCATAAATGCAGGATTTTATCAGATTGTTTATTGTTATGTGCAAATTTAAGAAGCTGAGTTCAGTTCCAGACTCAATCAAATCACATTGGTTTTTTTTTAGTTATTGTAGTGTATTTTGTTGTTGTTGTTTGTTGTTTCATTGACTGTCTTTTTGTAGAAGTTATTTACCTAACTGTACAAAAGATTGACCAAAGGAGGTAAAATATTAAAATATTGAACACATTTAACTGCTAACAATAACAATTTAAACACCTAAACACAGACACGCGCAAAGGCACATACATACACCACACACACAAACACCACCACCTTCACAACACATACACACATTTAAATAGCCTGAAATGACTTTATTTTAAAGAATAGCCTGAAATGACTTTATTTTAAAGAATAGCCTGAAATGACTTTATTTTAAAGAATAGCCTGAAATGACTTTATTTTAAAGAATAGCCTGAAAGGACTTTATGTTAAAGAATAGCCTGAAATGACTTTATTTTAAAGAATAGCCTGAAATGACTTTATTTTAAAGAATAGCCTGAAATGACTTTATTTTAAAGAATAGCCTGAAAGGACTTTATGTTAAAGAATAGCCTGAAATGACTTTATTTTAAAGAATAGCCTGAAATGACTTTATTTATAAAGAATAGCCTGAAAGGACTTTATGTTAAAGAATAGCCTGAAATGACTTTATTTATAAAGAATAGCCTGAAATGACTTTATTTATAAAGAATAGCCTGAAATGACTTTATTTTAAAGAATAGCCTGAAATGACTTTATTTATAAAGAATAGCCTGAAATGACTTTATTTTAAAGAATAGCAGCAACCACTTTGTTTGGACCTGTCTGTCCAGAAACAATTCTATCCAGGAAACAGGAAAACTCTATCCAGGAAACAGGAAAACTGAAATGGCAAAACTTCGAAATAAACAATTAAAGTATTTTTATTGGCCCAATAATGATTTGACATCGAGTTCATTCCCAGACCAGCCCCATTGCACACATTCTTTGGGAATTACACGAACATGATGATCATTAGTTATCAAAAGTTAAATTGTATGTCCCCAATGGAAGGTATCTTTAACGTTGTGAGCAGATTGATATAATACATCTCCTTCTATGTGTTTAATATACTTTGGTCACAGATCAAGCATCATTTCAAATATACCAAATGACAAAAATATTAAATTCCTCAGGTCTCTAGATAAAGGCACACGTTTTGGGTTTATTAAGAGCTTTCACTAAGTAAAAAGGCACCGTCATGATGTCAATAATGTTCTGATTATTGCTTACAGAACAACAAGAACAAGAACAATAACAACAACATGCCGTTTTCAAAACTGTCATGTACAAACTCATGAGAAGATTTTTAAAAAAAAATCTTTGAGTAGGAGCAGAAAATATTATATAAGACGAATTTATAACCAAACTATATTTAACTTCAATCTTTGTGCAAAATGAAGTTGGTAAAATGCCTTTTGCCGGCAAAAATCATGAAAAATTACTAATTCTGACAATTTTTCAGTCACTTCCGCATGCTCAAGTGTTTACAATGATTTGAACTATACCTTCAGCGGTGGCATTAACAATACTTTTGGTAGGCTCATCAACCTCGTCGTCATCCTGATAAGACAGTTTTGCCAAATTCCGTGATCAATAAATGAACGACTAAAATGTGTCAAATACTTACAATTATCAAACACTTTGATCACTTTTAATTGCAAAAATGGCGGTTTACTGTTGTTCTTCCATTTTGGTTCCAAAATGGCGTGGTAGCTTGAAAAACTGATTACAGTAAACGTTATCACTAGACGAGTTCAGGATGAGAGCTGTGTAGTTGATTGGGTCAAGCCTGCTGATAGGAGAAAGTGAGGCAACGTTTTTATCGGGAAGTTTGTCCTTGGATTTTTTAAACTATGGCATTTAAACTCTTTTGTGTTTTGACGTTTTGACACTGTGTGTGCGTGTTTGTGTTTGTGTGTGTATGCGTGTGTTTGCATGTTTGTGTATGCGTGTGTGTGTATGTGTGAGTGTGTGTTTGAACCCCTCTGTCGCGACAAAATGGTATACCATGTTCAAACATAAATGGGTTTTAGCCAAAAGAAGAAGATTGCAGCACTCATTTCAATAGGGAGAAAAAGGAAGACAGGAACAAAAACTGAAAAATTGAAGAGAAGCCAGAAATACTGGCTGAAAGATGGAAGAAAATAATATTACAACAAAAACGAACAAAAACGACAAAAACAGCAACAAAAAGTTAACGTTTTGTAAAAATACGAAGAAGACAGAATAAAATTATTATTAAAAGTAAAGAATATTTTATCAGTCCATGTCACCAAGGCAAGGTAAACTCATACGACAGTACCAATGTTATCTTCTGGGCAACGGAAGTGTTCCGTTGATATCTGGCTCAACCAGCTGGCGGGGACCTGCAGAGATCATTAGTTAACTGAATCATGGTCATAACACACGTACCGACCAAACTGGTTGGGTTATCTCTCTTGTTAGTGCTTATTATGTTTTCGTTTACGGACCAGCCCGCTTCTCTGTTGTTGTTTTTTTTTAACCCTCCCTACCCTTCCGTTTTTTATCTGGCGACTACTGACCGGGTATAATATCAGAAATGTTGACGAAGGTCGCGGGTTCGATTCCCGCAAGGGGCGTACGTATGTGACTTAGGTACGAGACTAACGAGGTCACAGAGGGTTTTCTCCGGGGACTCCGGTTTCCTCCATCCCTTCAATAATGGTACTGGACGCAATCAATATAAAAATTTCAAAAATAAAATTTCGATTTTCTTTCCGTCTAAACAATAGCGATCTCCCTGCCTTTACACCATCTGTTTGAGTGATGGATGTGTATTTGCTGTGTGTGTGTGAGGGTGGATCAGACAGGTGAGCGTGTATGTTGGTACAGATCGCCGCGCTTTGAGCCTGATTGATTTGGGGAAAGGCGCGTATATAGTATCCAGTATTATTATTATATTGAACACAACCTGATGTTAATTTACCAGCTCTCGAAGGAAATGTTCGCAGTTATTAAATTAACATCCTTGAGACTTTCAAACCCGATAGTCCTATCCTATCCCGTAACTCGGAGGTCGTAGGGGCACCACAGATGATCGTTTAACCAAGGTACTCCATCTTTCTCTCTCCTCAGCAACCCTGATGGCTTCGCTCAGTGTCAAACCACTCCATTCTCGAATGTTGTCCTCCCACCTCTTTTTCTGTCTCTTTCTTCTTCTGCCTCCTTGCACTGTGCCTTGCAGGATGGTCTTTGCAAGACCTGATGATCTGGTGACGTATCCATGCCATCGGAGTTTCCGTTTCTTCACCACTGTGAGCAGGTCATCTTGTTGTCCAATGGCTCGTGTGATGGTCTGTCGGATTTCGTTGTTGGTGATGTGCTGGGTATAGGAAGTGCCCAGAAGTCTTCTGTAGCACCTCATCTCCATGCTTTGTATTCTTCGTTGTAGATCTGCTGTGAGGGTCCATGTTTCGCAAGCGTATATGAAGATGGAGATGACAAGGGCGCAGCAGTCTGAAAACAACTCCCGATAGTATCATGCAGAACTCGCTATTAAACAATGCAACTTAGCCCACTTAGACATCTGACCAGCGTAACTGGACCGCTAAGTATCCATGCGAATCATGTCACTCTTAAATCTACCCTGCACCTCTCCCTGGACACTGGAAGTTGAGAGGTAGAAGTGTTTCACGTAAAAGATAATGTCCCAGAGGCAGGACAAGAGAACAAAGACGTCCGAGAAAAGATTAACGTATTCGCGAGAACGAGATGATTGGTCGAAGATGACGTAGATTCAGCAATATACTCCCTACATCCCGTGACCAATATGCAGTCACACACGAATCGTAGTACCACAAGGGTCAAGGAGCAGACTGGAGTGAAAAGCCCTCAGCCTCACCATAGGAACGATAGACTAGAGACAGTTTTACGGTTCCCAGAGACTAGAAGTAAGTTAACACTAGTAGTTTTCTAGTATTTGTATGTTTATATATTATATGGATTGTCATGTACTATTATGTTCATGTTATATGTATTTACAGAAACGGATTATTGTTTCTGAGATGTTAGGAGTATTACTCGACATAGATTAGCCTTAAGATTCAGATATAGTAGTGTGCTTATGGGAAACTCGGCAGGTGTCTGATGCTGTAAATTTTTATGTGACCCATGCACCGCGATCTAGTCTCTCATATCGCTTATGAATTTTGGTAAAGAACGACTGACAGATATAGATAAACGCCTCATCTATCTACAGATCTTAATCCCATTGTAAGATAATCGTATCTTCTCCAGGATATCATCACTCCGAGGGACTCCCCCACCCACCCCCAATCCTCACTCCCCTCCCTTTTTTTTAAAAAAAAACTGTAATAAAGTTCACTCCCCGAACGGCCTTGTAATTTATGTTATTCATTGTAAATAAAAAATGACGAAGTACAAGGCCTTTTTTAAAAAAAATATGTGTGTGTGTGTGTGTGTGTGTATATATATGTATGTCTGATGAGTATGTGTGAGTGTCCATTCTTCTGCCAAGCAATTTTACTTTTTAAAGGGTGTCGTAAGGCATTTATTAGTTTGCCTACATTTGGCCTTAGTTGTTCAGTTTTAGTACTTTATCGTGGTCCTGATAGGATTTTAAAACTTGATCTGCCTCCTGGAGGCTTTTCATAGTACTTTTTATACTTAAAATGAATTGTTAATCCTATAGTCCCTTATATGCTAGGTGTCTAGGACTATAACGTAACAAACGAAACGAAATCGTCTGCGGAGCATTTCTACTTTGACATACAACGCCAGTTTGATAATACATTTCTTAACTTAAACCAGCTGAACATAACTTATTCTTAACTTAACATATTATTTATTTAACTTATTCTTAACTTAACTGATCTTAGGCTAACTTATCTTAATTGAACCGGAGTGTTTGGTTTTTTTTTTTATCCGTGAGAGTAAGCAGGAAGTCTTCTGTATCCGGGAACCACCTTTTGACAATGTGCGACAGGTTGGGGTTCGGAGTTAGGACTCCAACAAATGATCGATCATTGGATTTGCTCAAGAGTCAGTGACGGCTGTATCGCCTGCTATTTGTTATTTTTTTTTAAATGAAGATTTGCATGTTAACTGTGCAGTTGTTGTCACCAAATTTGTACCTTTTGGCTGAACTGCACTGTCGTCGTCGTCTTTAATAATAATAATAATAATAATAATAATAATAATAATAATAATAATAATAATAATAATAACGGATTTTTATATAGCGGGTCCAGCCTATGACCAGACTCACCACGCTTTACATAGTCATTACATATAAATACATGCACCCGATGAAACATCACTTTTGCTACAATACACCAAAAGACGGGACAGTAAAGGTACAGACTATTTACAACTATGTAAATAAATTACAAAAAAGACAAAAATATACTACTTACAACTATGTACACAAATGACAAAAAAGACAGAAAATAGAATAGCAAAAACCTATTCACAGCTATTTATATGCCCGGTTAGGCCCAGGAAGAAAAACAGTATAAATATTAGCAGCATCAGATAAGTGCATAATACAAACTTCATTATTAGACGATTACATTTACCTAGTTTAACTGTGTTTGTGAGAAATGCTTGCTATTCTTTTTTTTAATTGGGGCGACCAAAGGAACAGTTCTTCTTCTATTCCTTCTTCTTCTTCTATTCCTTCTTCTCCTTCTCTTCTTCTTCTTCTTCTTCTTCTTCTTCTTCTTCTTCTCTTCTCTTCTCCTTTATGTAATATGATTTATTTTAAGGTGAGTTGCTTTCCATCCGTATGTCCCAAACGAGAGCTTGGAATGTCCGAGTACTTTGGAGGAGTGTTGGCAGAAGGGGAGGTCGCGCATCAGTTGGTTGTTTGGTTGGCCGGCTGGTTGGTTGGTCACGATATGAAGAACCATCACACACACGCAGAGAAAAAAAAACACACACACACACGCGCGCGCGCAAATACACATACACTCACTCTCTCTCTCACTCTCTCTATTCCCCACCCCCTCTCAACCTCCCTTGCACGCACGATTGATTTATAATTTGAGCACCAGGAACCGTAGTGAATTTTCTGCTTAAAAATGTGCAAAGTTGTCTCCCTTAAGCTTCCTCTCTCTATCTCTTTCACTCTCTTTCTTTCTCCTTCTCTCTCTCTCTCTCTCTCTCTCTCTCTCTCTCTCTCACACACACAGAATCACATGTATAAATGAATGTCCATACTCTCTCTCTCTCTCTCTCTCTCTCTCTCTCTCTCTCTCTCTCTCTCTCTCTCTCTCTCTCTCTCTCTCTCTCTCTCTCTCTCTCTCTCTCTCTTAGGGAATTACATGTATAAATAAATGTCCATGCGCTCTCTCTCTCTCTCTCTCTCTCTCTCTCTCTCTGTGTTCTTCCTCTACATCCCCTTGGTAAACTTCAAAGCCAAATGGTAAAACATCGTCTTTCGTCTCCTGAACAACCAACCGTAACCATATCTTAAAATACATTGTACAGTTTATTGTTTCAAGACAACCGACATTGCGAAATGTGGCCATGCGCAAGGTGTCACCAAATGTGGCCCTGTGCAAGCTGTTACCAAATGTGGCCATGAGATTAACTGTCACCAATTGTGACAATGTGCAAGCTGTCACCAAATGTGGCCATTAGTCTAACTGTCACCAAATGTGGCCATGTGCAAGCTGTCACCAAATGTGACCATGTGCAAGCTGTCACCAAATGTGGCCATTGCAAGCTGTTACCAAATGTGGCCATGAGGCTAAATGTCACCAATATGGCCATGTGCAAGCTGTCACCAAATGTGGCCATGTGCAAGCTGTCACCAAATGTGGCCATGTGCAAGCTGTTACTTATTTAGTGACTTAGGTACGAGACATTTCAGGTCACCGAGGGTTTTCTCTGGGTCCTCCGGTTTCCTCATTCAATGATAATATTAGATAAAGTCAATCGATCATTTCCAAATAAAATGTGATTTCCTTTGTGTTGTTTACTAGCTCTCTCCATGCCGTTACACCACACTTTGGGTTATACATGTGTTTGTTGTGTATGTAACAGTGTACATATAGGTACAATGAAAGCTTGTGTCCTGGTACAGATCGCCTCGATTTGGGTATGATTAGTGATTTAGGGAAAATCTCGTAGGCTACAAAGCATCCATTAGTAGTATAGTAGTATTACTATCATATTACTACTACTATTACTACTATGCATATTACTGCTGCTACTACTACTACTACTACTACTACTGCTGCTGCTGCTACTACTACTACTACTACTACTACTACTATTTGTAATTTTATGTACACCTACTTTGCAAGAAAAGGAACTGGTTTTTAAAAATAAAATTTTTAAAAAGTATTCATAAATATTTTGCAATGAAAAGAAAGACAGAACTTCCCGCTGTTTGTGATTTTACACTCCTTTTTTGCTTTTCTTATACAGTTTCTGCCCTTTAAAGTTACGAATTATTTCCCATTAGTGAGATCTCTACATATGAAGATGTGTTTTTTGTTGGATAAGTGCTGCTGGAATCGATGACGTCTATGCAATGTGAGAGTTATTTACGTTACGATGAATGAAGGGGGAAAACATTTGCAAATGTCCTTAAGCAATGTGCTGTTGTTACGCTGGTGTTGTTGCTGTTGTTGTTGTGTGTTTTTTTAAAATGTTATTTGATATTGATGGTAATGGTAGTGATGATGATATCAGTGGTGATAATGGTGGTAGTTAGATTACCGTTTATGTGGTTTGTACGTTTTTACATTTAATGTTGTAGTCGTAATTGTTTTTGTTCTTTTTCTTCTTGTTTTTTTTTTTTCGTTGTTGTTTTTGCTGCTTTTTTGTTGCCCCTTCTTCTTCTGCACAAAAGATGTTAGTTGTATGATATTTGAAATTGGTATACTACATGTATTAAGATGAACGCTAACCAAGAACACAAGCAACAGTTGAAAAGACAAAGAAGGGAGACAACCTTTCCATTCTACACCGACACACATTCAACGCGTCATTATAACACCTATGCTTGCTGCCTAGTTAGATAGTTAGTTAGTTAGTTAGGCAACTGAATTAAGCTTACGTAGCAGTAAGCCTACTTAGATTGTAAGCTTGTAGTTAAAATATTGCCAAGTGGTTTCTTAGTGAAGTGGTAGGTATTAGTTCATTATTAGGTTGTAGTACTGATTGATTGATTCAATAGTACATTGAAGTAAATGATGATAATAAAAAAGTAGGAATACATTTGTCTTGCACATACATTTCATTTCTTTATGCTAAATATATAATCGACCATTGATGATTGTGATATTGGACCCCCTCTTCCTTCCCCCTCTCCTCTCCCCCCTTTCTCACCCCCCTCCCACCGTAGCGGTGCCGGGGGTTTCAGTATAAATAGTATCCCCACTTTCTGGAAATTTAGTACTTTAAATTCCCACTGTCGCTGTCTTTTTCCTTTGTTCTTTCTCATTCCCACTCTGTTATATCAATCTACTATACTATCTTCTTCTTCGCTAGACCAGTCACCTACATTTTTTCTTGAAAACTCTTCCGGGATAAAACTCCTCGTTTGTGTGTGAGGTCTGTTGGATCAGCTTGGGAATATTGGACGCTTTCTGCCAAATGGTCACTGGGGCTTCCTATGATGTTATTATTTGGCAATGTAGGCATTTTATATGTATGTGTTTTGTTGATATTTTATAATGAGGTTTGTATTCTATTTTGTTTTTGTAAACGGGAGTTCGATAAATTAGAGTATCGCTTCAGCGTCCCCTTCGTGGGATGTCTTTATTGTAAAGTGACCGGTTGGTGGAGTGCCTTCAGTGTTACCACTAGGGTTGTTTCGGCAGATCTTTTATGCGGATCAGGGGTGAGTCCTCTTTCAGCGAAGTTGTGGTCTTGATTTTGTGGTCCTGATTCGGCTCTTTGCAGTCCGCTGGACCCTGTAAGCAATGAATAACTAACTATTGTGATATTGGGGTGTTTGATTTAGTATTGTTACACTCGTAGCTGGTTGGTTTGTTAAAGCGGGTTTTCCTAAGTTGCTAATAGGAGTACTTCCTAAATAGCTGTCAACATGTATTTTGACCGCTTTTCAGGGGAAGCAACTCTCATTGACCTACTTTACCTACTTTCGGTTTATGCTCCAACATGTATTGTGTAACCGCATTTCAGGGGAAGCAACCTACTTTCGGTTTATTTAGGGATAATGCCTATTGACTGGTGTTTTCCAACATCCAGCAGTGGTGTAAATGGTAGCGTAGTGCACGTTTTGCATCCTGTTAAATATCTGCCGTCTTATCACGCCCCAGCGTAAGCGAGTAGTCACGGCCATCACAACAAGCGACACGTTCATTCAGCGCTGTGGTCACGCGCTCTGGCACTGCACACACCGACACTAAACTACAGACCACGGCGCGTTCACCATCGTTCTTTAGTTTGGACATAGATATAGATATCTATGGTTTGGAGAAGTAGGGATGGAAGTTTGAACCCTGGTGTTATTTTCGTCTGACGTTTATCCTTACAGACAAGTTTTTTTCTTTCTGAATGGCTTTGATTCGCAGTCTATATTTAAATTGTCTGTTTTACCGTCGGTCTATTGAGGTTACATTACATTACATGATTATTGCTTTAGGTCCAGCGGACTCTTCCGAGCCAAATCAGGACCGGACAACCCCCGATTCGCATAAAAGATCTGCTGAAACAACCCTAGTGGTAAAACTGAATACTCTCCACCAGCCAGTCACTTTACAATAAAGACATCCCACGCAGGGGACGCTGAGGCTGTACTCTAATTTATCGAACCCCCGTTTACAAAAACAAAATAGACTACAAACATCATTATAAATTATCAACAAAACAGATACATATAAAATGCCTACATTGCTAAATAATAACATCATAGGAAGCCCTAATGACCACCTAGCAGAAAGCGTCCAATATTCCCAAGCTGATCCAACAGACCCCATACACAAATAAGGAGTCTTGTCCCGGAAGAGTTTTCAAGAAAAAAAGGTAGGTGACTGGTATAGCGAAGAAGAAGATAGTATAGCAGATTGATAGAACAGAGCAGGAATGAGAAAGAATAAATGAGAAAGACAGCGACAGTGAGAATTTAAAGCACTAAATTTCCAGAAAGTGGGGAAACTATTTATACTGAAACCCCCGACACCCCAATTCTATTGAGGTGAAATGTCGTGATATTGAAATTCTCGTTTTGTATGGTGAAAATGCCGACAAAGCGAGTCTCGGTACTGTCGTGTTCCAGTAGGTTAGTCTTCAGAGCTATGTTGTAGTAAGCTTTAAAACCTTAAAAAAAAAAAACTATTGCTCTGGAATTTGTTCTTCTAGAAAGGATGATAATTATATGAGCTATCTACTGTAGGAGGGGGAAATAATGCAATAATTTCAAAATTAATATGAGTGCTTTAACTTTTGTATTATTTAACAAATGCAACTTATTATTATATTAAGTTACCCTCTCTCTCTTTCTCTTTTGGGGTGTCGGATAGCGCAGTGGTTGGAGCACTCGCTACTGTGTCGCAAGTTAAGCACCGTCCAGTGCGGTTAGCACTTGGATGGGTAACCGCAAAACGTGAAGCGACAAATAACAACGCCCCCAGTTGACTCAACTGTTACTGAGTACCTACTCTCTTAAGGGTGGGGAAGGTAAAGCAGCGAGGGAGAGAGATGGGCATCACCCTCATTATGCTGGCCCAAGATAAGTGTGATCTCCAACATCACGCTCCCCTACGGCCACAGGCTATGGGACCACCTTTACCATTTTTACCTTTTACCTCTCTCTCTCTCTCTCTCTCTCTCTCTCTCTCTCTCTCTCTCTCTCTCTCTCTCTCTCTCTCTCTCTCTCTCTCTCTCTCTCTCTCTCTCTCTGTCTCTGACTTTTTTCCCATTTTCAATGAAGATCATTTAGCGAAATGAAAAGTACGTACTGAGTATATCTTTAAGCTCAACCTGTATGAACGATGTTTAAAAGAATCATGGCTAGGCCTTGTTGTTTGTAGATTATAGTCACACGACACTTTCGCATATAGGTGACTACTGGACCGATTTATACTGACACCTTTATACTGATACTGGCTAGGCCTTGCTTCTGTTAACGCAGGTTACCTGAAATAAGAGAAGCAAAGACTGCGGAACTACTTCTAATATCTGATCCCGTACTATCCACACAATATGCAGTATGTCACTAGCGCTGATGTATTCTCACAGTTCAACGCGATTGATTCTGTGTCCAGCGCTATGCTGGATACAAGCAGCAAGAAATCGATGAGAACCACTCAGCGATTCCAGAGAACGCCATTGCCATGACGTCACGACCACAGTCCTCTCGCACGCGCGCGGTGACTGAAGTGAGGCTGGTGACGGGTGTGGCTATTTTTAGACCTACGTAGTTACCTCTCGTCCTTTGATCGTCAAGTTTCTCCTGTAGGAGGGAATAGGCCACGCGTGTTTGTTTACGTTTTGATGTATGGGTTTGCAGACGGCGGGTCACAGAATGATATGACGATGGATTAAAGCCTGTCTTAATTGGAAGGTTCGTGGAAAGTTCGTGTAGGTTCACGAACCTATTTTCGATGTTCTCAGATCCCGAACCTAGGTTACTGCTGAACCTTTTCGACCCCCCCCCACCCCCCACCCCCCAAAAAAAAGTTCAGGAATCTAGGTTTGGGGTCTGAGAACCTCGAAAACATGTTCGTCAACCTCCACGAACCTTCTACGAACCTTCCATAACGACAGATCATTAACCCATTACACAATTATTATTACACAGTAATAATTAAGGACTAATTGTTACCATACTAATTAAGCCACACCTTTCTAACACAACAGGGTGATAAATATCTTTGAGGCCGGCCGTCAGTGTGCCAACGTCACTAGTAACCCCTATTACCTTCACCATGAGGGTACTTCGTTAAAGGCATCTTTTAATTGCAAGGTTTCGTGAGGTGCACGAACTTTTTTTTCTCGAGGTTCTCTGATGCCGTCCCTATATTCCTGAACCTTTTGGACAAAAAAAAAAACAACAAACAACAACAACCACCAAGAAGATTCAGAAACCTAGGTTCAGGATTTGACAACCTCGAGAAAAGGTTTTGTTAACCTCCGCGAACTGTCCAATTACGACAGGTCTTTAGCATGTTTCGTTGTTGCTTTATTGTTGCTTTGTTGCATAGGCAATACTTGTTTATGATGATACAGTCTTCAAACTGCTCTTGTTGTTCTTCTGTATTGTTCTCTCTCTCTCTCTCTCTCTCTCTCTCTCTCTCTCTCTCTCTCTCTCTCTCTCTCTCTCTCTCTCTCTCCTGTTCTTCTTGGCACAGATTCAATCTAGTCTTCGATCTACCTTAACCACCATTCGGCCAGCAGCAGCCAGAAGCACTCATTCGCCCTTTGATCTCAGGGAAGACCTGACGTCATGGAACCGAACTGACGAACCTTCTAAACAGAACTTGGAAGAATATGGGCTGACGGAGGCTATTTGTGGACGTAAAAATTGTCACTTTCTGCCTTGCTTGACGGGAACACATAAACAAGAGACATTTCCTGAAAACCAAACTTCCTTTTACCGCGGTTGTCGGTCTTTACTTTCTTACCGGAACTGCCGTAAGGTTGGCGCTAATTTAGGCCTTCCACAACTTCTTCTTCTGCCTTGTTTGACATGCTCATATAAGCAAGCGACTTTGTCAGCAAATTGCGATACTACCTTCTTCTTCTTCTTCTTCTTCTTCTTCTTCTTCTTCTTCTTCTTCTTCTTCTTCTTCTTCTTCTTCTTCTCATCCACCTCTTCTTCTTCTTCTTCTTCTTCTTCTTCTTCTTCTTCTTCTTCTTCTTCTTCTTCTTCTTCTTCTTCTTCTCATCCACCTCTTCTTCTTCTTCTTCTTCTTCTTCTTCTTCTTCTTCTTCTTCTTCTTCTTCTTCTTCTTCTTCTTCTTGGTGCCTTTTCCTCATCCACCTCTTCTTCTTCTTCTTCTTCTTCTTCTTCTTCTTCTTCTTCTTCTTCTTCTTCTTCTTCTTCTTCTTCTTCTTCTTCTTCTTGGTGCCTTTTCCTCATCCACCTCTTCTTCTTCTTCTTCTTCTTCTTCTTCTTCTTCTTCTTCTTCTTCTTCTTCTTGCCTTTTCCTCATCCACCTCTTCTTCTTCTTCTTCTTCTTCTTCTTCTTCTTCTTCTTCTTCTTCTTCTTCTTCTTCTTCTTCTTCTTCTTCTTCTTCTTCTTCTTCTCCTCCTCCTCCTCCTTCTCCTTTTCCTCATCCACCTCTTCTTCTTTTTCTTCTTCTTCTTCTTCTTCTTCTTCTTCTTCTTCTTTTTCTTCTTCTTCTTCTTCTTCTTCTTCTTCTTCTTCTTCTTCTTCTTCTTCTTCTTCTTCTTCCTTCTCCTCATCCTCCTCTTCCTCCTACTCTTCATGACTCTCAATCTCATCGTCCACACCTTCTTCTCATTCTCCACCTCCTCTTCCTCCTCGTTCTCTTCTTCGTCGTCTTTGTTTCTCAAAAACAGAAGCTCAAATCTCGGACAGGAGTGAAAATAAATTTCCACACATTTGATTGGTTAAAAACTGACGCTAGTTTTCCGCAGCGAAGAGTATGCTCCGTTCCTCAAAGCAGCAGCAAACGAACAAAACATTTCAGAACTGTCTGTAAAGGTCTGTTCATTATTAATGTATTTATTTATTTGGGAACGACCCACACATTTTGCGATTGGAAACCAGCACTAGTTATTTTCCTTTGGTGTATTTTTTGGACGAGACTGGGAATTCCAATAGTTGGCGTGTTGGAGTGTGAATTATTGATTGGGCCCATTCTTCTGCGGGGAAAAGTGGGACACACGCCCAACAAAATGTAGGCGCCGATACATCCAGACTTTTAACAAAGGGCCCGGTACATATAGACTTAACACAAAGCCCCGGTACAAACAGACTTTAACACAACAACAAGTGAAGCGGGACTCCAGCTGCTGAAAGAAAAAGTCAGAAAATATGAAAACATTGTAGATGCAGTTGTTACTGCCTACTTCAATTAACATTAAGATCAACATCTTGACCTGTATTACGTCAATTAACACCACACGTCAGCACATTGGCCTGTAGTACGTCAATTAACACCATACGTCAACATTTTGACCTGTAGTATGTCAGCTAACACCACACCTCAACATCTTGACCTGGAGTACGTCAGCTAACACCACACCTCAAATATTTATTTATTTATTTATTTAATCGTTCTTATATAGCGCTTTTCCAGCTCAAGAGCTGCTCAAGGCGCTGGCCGATACAGGATCTAACTCAAGCCGCCCGAGACGCCCACCCGCAGCCTTTGGGCGCATGGTCTGACGCCCGGACAACTGAGCACAATCCTGGCCAGCCAGGGATGGGGGAGAAGGACCTAGGTGCATGCTGGGTGTGTTCTTGTCACCGGCACTCACCCGTCTAGGACACGAGCGTCAGGATCTTTAAAGTCCGTTATGATGGAATGCATGCAACACAGACTAGGTCTCGGTTTATACTCTCATCCGAAGGAGTAGGAAAACAGGAGTAAAGTGTCTTTCCCAGGGACACAACACAATGGCCCGGCCAGGGCTCGAACCCGGGACCTTCAGATCCGCAAGCCGAAGCACTACCATTAGACCACAGTGCCTCCCTGGCACACTGGAGTTCCAAGCCACTCAGTGACTTTCTATTGCATAATAACAAAGCTGGAAAGTGAGTTAGTTACATGTAGTTATTCATTGCTCACAGGGTTTAGGGGACTGTAAAGAGCCGAATCAGGACCACAAAATCAGGAACGCATCTTGGTTGAAAGAGGACTCACTCCTGATCCGTATAAAAGATCTGCAGAAACAACCCTAGTGGTAACACTGAAGGCACTCCAACAGCCGGTCACGCAGGGGACGCTCGCTGAGGCTAAACTCTAATTTATCGAACCCCCGTTTACTAGAATGTAAACATAAATATAAAATATCAACAAAGCACGTACATATAAAATGCCTACATTGCTTAAAAAAAAAAAAAAGGGGGGGCCTCGTGACCATTTGGCAGAAAGCGTCCAATATTCCCAATCTGACCCAACAGACCTCACACACAAATAAGGAGTTTTGGCAGAGTTTTCAATTTTATTTAAAAAAATAAGAAAAAGAAAAAGAAGGTAGGTTGATAGAACAGAGTAGGAATGAGAAAGAACAAAAGGGAGAGTGAGTTGTTGGCACTGTTACTGATGATGATAATAATAATAATAATAATAATAATAATAATAATAATAATAATAATAATAATAATAATAATACAGGGTGCTATGTACGCGCCTTTCCCCAAGGCTCAAAAGCGCGGCGATCTATACCAACATACACGCTCACCTGTCTCATTTACCCTCACACACACCAAATACACATACATCACTCAAACAGGTGGTGTAAAGGCAGGGAGATCGCTATTAGAAGACGGAAAAAAATCGAATTTTTATTTTTGAAATTTTTTATATTGACTGCATCCTGTACCATTATTGAAGGGAGGGAGGAAACCGGAGTGCCTGGAGAAAACCCTCGGTGACCTCAATAGTCTCGTACCTAAGTCACATACGTTCGCCCCTTGCGGGAATCGAACCCGCGACCTTCGGCATAGGAAACCGGCGACTTATCCACTGCGCCACGAGGCCACCCCATGATGATGATGATGATGATGATGACCCCTGTGTTAATGATGATGATGATGATGATGATGGGAATGATGATGATGATAATGATGATGATGGGAATGATGATGATGATGACCCCTCTGATGATGATGATGATGATGATGATGATGATGATGATGATGATGATGATGATGATGATGATGATGATGATGATGATGACAGCGATGACACAAAGAAGAGAAGAAGAAGAAGAAGAAGAAGAAGAAGAAGAAGAAGAAGAAGAAGAAGAAGAAGAAGAAGAAGAAGATGATGATGATGATGATGATGATGATCATTGATGATGATGATGATGATGATGATGATCATTGATGATGATGATGATGATGATGATGATGATGATGATCATCATCATCATCATCATCATCATCATCATCATTATCATCATCATCATCATCATCATCATCATCATCATCATCATCATCATCATCATCATCTTTTATTATCAATAGAAATGGTATTATTACTCAAGCTGTGTATTATTAGAAGACATTCGCCCACGCTATTGACGGTGTCGCCGTTGCTGGACAGCCTCCACATCAAAAAGTGGAACATTTGCTTGTGCGCAATGCCAGACCGACACATTATCGAAACTACAAAGGAACGCAATTCTTATTTTGGTCCTGGTAAAAGTGAAACAATTGCAGTTCTTGAAGGTTTAAAAAAAAAAAAAAAAAAGTCTAAATACCGAAAAAAAGTTTGTTTTGTTTTTGTTAGTTTCTGAGCTATAAGCTCGATAACTATTGTTTTGGGCTTTTTTTTTCTTCTTATTATTTAAAAAAACGTAATTAATTAATTAATTTAGTTATTCTACTTTCGAATATTTCTGCGGGATTTTAATTTTAATTTTCTTTAATATCTTTTATAGACATTTGTCAAGCTCAAGAGCTGTTCATGGCGCTGGTCGATACAGGATCTAACTCAAACCGCCCGAAGCGCCCAATTGCAACCTTTGGGCGCATAGTCTGCTCCCAGACGACTGAGCCTAATCTTGAGCGACCGGAAAAGGGGATATAGGACCTTTTACGTGTTGGATGTATTTTGTGTAACCGACACTCACACGTCTAGAACATGAGCGTCAGTATCTTTAAAGTGTGTGCTGTGGAATGCGTGCGTGCATAGAGTAGACCTCGGTGTATACTCTCATCCGAAGGAGTAAAAGTCAGTTACATTGTTATTAGATTTTTATCAGTCGATAACTTATACAGCAATAACGTCTATAGTTTGTAGCTCCGTGTTCAATGTAGGTTGGCTTAGTGTGACAATGGGCGATTTTGTGTATATGCCGTGTTTTCGGTGCATAGACGTCTTAGGTCCGTCAGTGATCTCCCCTACCAAAGCACAAACAGGTTACATTACATTACATTACATGATTGTTGCTTTAGGTCCAGCGGACTCTTCCGAGCCAAATCAGGACCGGACAACCCCCGATCCGCATAAAAGCTCTGCTGAAACAACCCTAGTGGTAAAACCGAAAGCTCTCCACCAGCCAGTCACTTTACAATAAAGACATCCCACGCAGGGGACGGCTGAGGCTTCACCCCAACTTATCGAACCCGCGTTTACAAAAACAAAATAGAATACAAACATCATTATAAATTATCAACAAAACACATACATATAAAATGTCTACATTGCTAAATAATAACATCATAGGAAGCCCTAGTGACCACCTGGCAGAAACCCCCGTTGGGGTGCCGGGGGTTTCAGTATAAATAGTATCCCCACTTTCTGGAAATTTAGTGCTTTAAATTCCCACTGTCGCTGTCTTTCTCATTTGCTCTTTCTCATTCCTGCTCTGTTCTATCAATCTGCTATACTATCATCTTCTTCGCTAGACCAGTCTCCTACCTTTTTTCTTGAAAACTCTTCCGGGACAAGACTCCTTATTTGTGTATGAGGTCTGTTGGATCAGCATGGGAATGTTGGACGCTTTCTGCCAGGTGGTCACTAGGGCTTCCTATGATGTTATTATTTAGCAATGTAGGCATTTTATATGTATGTGTTTTGTTGATAATATATAATGATGTTTGTATTCTATTTTGTTTTTGTAAACGGGGGTTCGATAAGTTGGGGTGAAGCATCAGCCGTCCCCTGCGTGGGATGTCTTTATTGTAAAGTGACTGGCTGGTGGAGGGCATTCAGATTTCCCATTAGGGTTGTTTCAGCAGATCTTTTATGCGGATTGGGGGTTGTCCGGTCCTGATTTGGCTCAGAAGAGTCCGCTGGACCTAAAGCAACAATTATGTAATGTAATGTACCTGGCAGAAAGCGTCCAATATTCCCAAGCTGATCCAACAGACCTCATACACAAATAAGGAGTCTTATCCCGGAAGAGTTTTCAAGAAAAAAGGTAGGAGACTGGGCTAGCGAAGAAGACGATATTATAGCAGATTTATAGAACAGAGCAGGAATGAGAAAGAGCAAATGAGAAAGACAGCGACAGTGGGAATTTAAAGCACTAAATTTCCAGAAAGTGGGGATACTATTTATACTGAAACCCCCAGCACCCCAACGAGGGTGCACAAACAGGTGTAAAAGAGGATGAATGAGTGAATGAAAATGTGTTTAACCCGTGAAACTTAAAGAACACAACCAAATTAATGAGATAAAGAAAGAGGAGGAGGATGAAAAGAAGAAGAAGAAGAAGAAGAAGAAGAAGAAGAAGAAGAAGAAGAAGAAGAAGAAGAAGAAGAACAACAACAACAACAACAACAACAACAACAACAACAACAACAACATTATGATGAGAAAAAAGAGGAGAGGGAGGAGGCAATGGGAAAGATGAGCAAGTGTAATATAAAACCTGAGTGATATTGTGAGGAGGAAAAAAAAGAAACGATGAGGAGGGTGATGAAGTAAATTGGAGGGGGGTAGGGGAGACCAGGAATATTATTATGATGATGGCGAAGAGGAGGAGGTCTTAGGCCTTTGATTTCTCTCTCTCTCTCTCTCTCTCTCTCTCTCTCTCTCTCCAGCTGTATTAGCCCTTCTCTGCTACAACCTCCCCCCCACCCCCCTCAACATTCCTCCGCCATCAATCTGGTACAGCGATGGTGGTTGTTGAGCATTGTTCAATAACGGGGGTTTCCTCGTAGAAAAGTTCACTAGGACAACTGTTTCACAATATGCAATAAAACCACAGGAAAATCTCTGTCACCCTTGACCTTTATACAAATTTTGTAATAGTTGTGTATGTGCGTGCGTGTGATAATGTGTGCGTGCATCTGTATGTGCCCTTTTCTCTTGCTCTGTGTGTGTGTGTATGTGTGTGTGTGTGTGTGCGTGAAGAGTACGTGGGTATATGTCCGTCTGTCTGTCCTTGTTTTTGTCTGTTTATGTCTACGATGTCGCCCTTCTTCCGAAGCAATCCATCTTGACCTTCAAAAGGACGTTAGTGAATTGTTAATTGGCTAATTAATCAATGTGTTACTATCGACCGTTTGGCATCGATCAGGCTTTGGTTGACAGTAAAATGCACAAACCTTTAAAGTTGCCCAGTTAAAAGAATTTTTTTTTTTTTTTCGAGGGAATTATTTTAGCTTATAAAATTCGCATCGTTATTACACTAACACATGACACAGTGGGCTTGGCTTCTGTTGCTTAATCCAAACGCTAAATTGGAAGTTTTCGATTTCTATTCTGTGTATGTAAATACTGTCTATGTTCACAAAATACCAAGGCAAGGCCAGCATGCTGTTGTTTGGAGTCCATCGGCGAGTCTCACTCCAACAAGTGTGATGAATCGTTTGTCTCAAACAGTATTCTCAGTATCCCCACTTTCTGGAAATTTAGTGCTTTAAATTCCCACTGTCGCTGTCTTCCTCATTTGCTCTTTCCCATTCCTGATCTGTCCTATCACTCTGCTATACTATCTTCTTCTTCGCTAGATCAATGACCTACCTTTTTTTCTTGAAAACTCTTCCTGGACAAGACTCCTTGTTTGTGTATGAGGTCTGTTGGATCAGCTTGGGAGTGTTGGACGCTTTCTGCCGGGTGGTCACTAGGGCTTCCTATGATGTTATTATTTAGCACTATAGGCATTTTATATGTATGTGTTTTGTTGATGATTTATAATGATGTTTGTATTCTATTTTGTTTTTGTAACCGGGGGTTCGAGTAGTTGGGGTATAGCCTCAGCCGTCCCCTGCGTGGGATGTCTTTATTGTAAAATGACTGGCCGGTGGAGGGCATTCAATTTTCCCACTAGGGTTGTTTCGGCAGATCTTTTATGCGGATTGGGGGTTGTCCGGTCCTGATTTGGCTCGGAAGAGTCCGCTGGACCTAAAGCAACAATCAATCAATCAATCACCCACATACGCTTTGTAAAACTGTGACATGCGACATGCCGTAGACTGATGTTTTAGAACTAACTCTAAGGCAAGAGTCAAATACAAACGGCACCGACCTGTGTAATACATAGTTCCCGGCGATGCTAGTTTTAGCCGAGTATCGCTAAGCTAGTAGGCACAAAAACAAAGGGTATATATTACAAATTATACTTGTGAAAGAAGCATTGTGTGTCGTAAGCTTGTTGTTTCAGATCTGTTTCCTTATGTATGGAACAGTGGAAGCAGGCAGACGTAACAGGAAGGCAAAGAAAGAACGGACAGATGATGACGTCAAAACATCGACGGAGCTGAATCTGTCACGCCTTCCGACAACATCAACGAACTGAAGTGGCCAAAACTCCCCGTGACAGCATCTCTCAGGGCTCCCCAAGGCCGGACAGGCTGAGGGGTTAGAAATATATTGTTTTAATAGGCAACACTCATTGTGAATGTGAATTGTGAATGTGAATGTGTATCTCAGGAGAGTGAACTACCGCACAGTCCTTCTAGATCAGTATTTGTGCAAGTTTTCTCGAGCGCTTAGCTGTATCGTTGAGGTGAGGGGCTGGTGTTTCCTCTTCTTGTTTGTTGACTATTGGGCTATCGGAGCTCAGTGCTCGATGCTCCACTGCAGGCCGAATGTTAGGGTTGACTCTCAGTGATCTATCTCCTGCATCGGACCAAGCATGCTAATCTTTTTGACAATGTCAGGCTTTGGCTATACTGCGATGAATGAATTTCACCCGTCACCTGCGTAGTCTGTTGCGAGAGAGATCTTTCAGAGCGTTGCTCCTTCTCGTGTGAGGTCTAGACCGCAACAGACTACGCAGGTGACGGGTGAAATTCATTCATCGCAGTATAGCCAAAGCCTGACATTGTCAAAAAGATGAGCAGGCTTGGTCCGATGCAGGAGATAGACCACTGAGAGTCGAGGTCGAGAAGACGACAGCAGTTAAGTTTTGTGCTAAGCATATGTAAGCTAACTCTTCGTTAGGTAGGCAGTGACCTCATCCCGCTGACCTATATCCGTCACCCCGCATGAGGGCGCTCAGGTATCACGAGTTCTCGCGGGCTTTGGCTGACCACAGGGTTAAGGTACCTGGATGTTGCTGGTATTGCCAAATCACTGTAGGAACTATTGCTGTTGTTGTCACAACTGACGGCGCCGTACTTTGAGCAGACGTATTATTATTATTATTATTATTATTATTATTATTATTATTATTATTATTATTATTATTATTATTATTATTATTATTATTTGTGCTATCGTTCTTTTTCTTGTTCTTTTTGTTCTTGTTCTTGATCTTCTCCTTCGTCATCACCATCATCATCACCATCATCATCATCATCATCATCATCATCATCATCAACTTCTTCTTCTTCTTCTTCTTCTTCTTCTTCTTCTTCTTCTTCTTCTTCTTCTTCTTCTTCTTCTTCTTATTATTATTATTATTATTATTATTATTATTATTATTATTATTATTATTATTATTATTATTATTATTATTATCATTATTATTATTATTATTAGTAGTAGTAGTAGTAGTATTAGTATTATTCAACAGATAGTAACATTAGGCTTATCGCCTAAAATTTCCATCCCTATTGGACATTTTTAAAAAATGTAATTGTCAAATGTCTCGGTATGTTCTTCTTACGCTAACTCCTTCATCTGCAGCACGTCTTCCTGCTTCTCTTTCTCCTTCACCTTTATGACATGACTCCTCACCGCCCGTAAACCCCAACACCACCACCTCCGCTCCCTAGGAAAGCATCGTTCAGGTGTCTAGCAACATTCCTTGAAGAGAGACACTTTGACCACGCCATATCCACAGATCCGTTTAACATTCACAGTGAGTGTTGACCCACTGAAAAAAAAAAGAAGCTTGTATAACAAACAAACAAAACCTCTTCCGAAAGTCTAGTTGTTGTTTTTTTTTAAACCAATAAATGGAATAAAAGAGAGTACAGTTAGCATTTAAATCAATAAATTCTGCAGTTTGTGTGCCCTTTAATAGCGCTACAAATATCATCTATCCCATCGTTAAGCGTATTGGTTGGGGTACCGTTAAACAGGGGAAATCATTCCCTGTCAGAACAGAAATGGAAAAATCAAATTTTAGCGGTTGATTTCAGCAACGAGAACCCACTAGGCCTATATCAAGGCGAATTTAAAGGTAACCACGTTTTCGACAACAGTAAACACCGCCTTCGGACTGTGGGCCTTTAAGTTAGTACAATCATTTTCCGAGGATGCGGAGATAAAGTAAAGACCTCGGCGCATGAATGAAAGATGTTGAACGCCTTTCAGTAAGTATGAAATTGAGATGTTATAACGGAACAATGGTGGCTGTGGACGAGAGTCGCAGGGCAATAAAACACGTTTATACCCGTCAACGCATTGTGATGTTCAGACATGGAAGAAGCTTACACAATCAATAATGGGCTTATAGTGTGGCGTCAACGTTGAAAACGGATGATCAAAGGTGCAGATGAAGAGTGATGATACGTGTAATTTAGACTTTAAAACTGACTAACTTGTTGCACATCATAGGAATGATAGATGAATTTGTTTGCCCCTGACATACCACGCCCTGTATTCATTAGGCTACATTGCGCACACCAGGCACTCACTGCAATTGGGCCGTAATGTATTCCGGTACATGGTGGTTCACTGATTCTTAGGTTTTGATCAATGGGTAACATAAGAAATAATAATAAACATTTATTTCCACTAACCTAGGTAATGTTCCTAGGATGTTTGTTCAAAATAAGTTCATTGGTTTTGGGGAAAAAACGCGCGACGGACCGACTTTTGAATGAACGAATGATTGACTGATTGAATGTCTGATATGGAATGTTTTGTAGTTTACATGTAGGCCTACACCTAATATTGACGTCATCATAACATGGGGGGGGGGGGGGGGGGTGAGAGGGGGGATGAAGAAGGGAGGGGGGGGGATTTGAGGCAGGGCGGTGGGGGGGGGGGGGGGGGGGGAAGAGCTGAAGACTTGAAATGAATCAGTTCAATCCACTGACGTGTTAAAAGGGAGAGCATTCAAACATATAATTATGATATAGGCTGAGTGAGATAGAGAAGCAAACGATGAAGGGGAGGAGGAGGAGGAGGAGGAGAATAAGAAGAAGAAGAAGAATGATGATGATGATGATGATGATGATGATGATGATGATGATGATGATGATGATGATGATGATGATGATGATGATGATGATGATGATGATACGGAAGAAAACGGAGAAATGAGGATGTGGGGAGGTGTAGAGGATAGAAGATCGAAAAGAAGATCGCTGTCGACTCGCTACAGGATTTCTGCCTCGACAAAAGCAGCTATTGCATTGGCGGAAAGAGAAATGGAGATGGAAAGATTGGGGGTAGGGGTAGAGGGAGGGAGAGAGAGAGAGAGAGAGAGAGAGAGAGAGAGAGAGAGAGAGAGAGAGAGAGAGAGCATGGATTTACTTGCGTGAAGAGAGAAAGACCGAGTGGGATCGTTTGTGCCGACCGGAGAGAATGAGGTTGAGGGGGGAGGAACGGTGCGGGGTGGAGGGGAAACCGCGTACGAGTGTATGAAATTACGTCAAGGTCAAAACAAACATTTCTGGGGAAAATGAAACAAATCTGGAAGACAAGAAATACAAAGACTACGTCATCTTTGTTATGGCGGGTGTTTGATTACACCAAGCAGCATCCACAAATGGGACGTTTCGTTCTAGTTATGATTAGGTAATTGTCGTACACAAAAAAAGTGCGCTGGAAACACGCTTCTTAACATTCTGATTCAGAGAGAGAGAGAGAGAGAGAGAGAGAGAGAGAGAGAGAGAGAGAGAGAGAGAGATGATGATGATGATGATGATGATGATGATGATGATTATGATGATTATGATGTCCATGATACCAAGCACTAAGAGAACAAATGAAAAATAAAAAGATATATAAAAAAGGAATGAGAAGCATCGTCAACATTACAGCAAATAGGTCATGGAGTTACTCCCCTCTGAGAGAGACACAGAGACAGAGACAGAGACATACATACAGACTTACAGAGACAGACAGATATAAGTGGACTACATCCATTCTGAGAACGTGGAAGACGTTTGGGCTCTGACAATGGTGCTAGTTCGAATGAATGAACATTGAAGTAACGTCTATACCCACCATTGGCGATATGGCAGACGGGGATAATCATCCCAGGGAACAAGGGGTAGGGATCTAAGCTAGTTCTCACAGTCGACCAGTATTTCATGTTTGAGGCCTTAGAAGAACCATAAGAGACGCTATAATTTATTGGAAAACAGGATTGGTGCCATAGAAAATAAAGAGATTCAACCTCTTGTTGAGATCAGGAAATTACCTCACTGCTCTGACAATTCTCCTCTCCCCACACACACTCCCCATCTTTTTCATTATCTTGCTCATCCTCCTTCTCATCATCCTCATCCTCCTCTCATCATCATCATTATTAGGCTATCACCGCTGGCATCCTGTCTCAAATTTTGTGCGATAATGAACTGTTCATCTGTGCTGGGCTAAGGGTAAGTAACCCCGTAAAATATCAACTTGTAATTAAACTCCACAAGCTTCATGAATCAACTTAATGGCTGCCAACGGGGATAATGAGCAAATGCGGGTATTGAATCAATCGCTACTTCTGCTTGACAAACTACAGGTTTTCCTATCCCTATTATTTCCCGTAACTCGAGGGTCGTTGGGGCATTTCAGATGTTCGTTTAACCGGTGTACTCCATCTTTGTCTGTTCTCAGCAACCCTCATGGCTTCGTTCAGTGCGAAGCCAGTCCATTCAGTTTGTGTGTGTATCGATACCCAACATTCAGCAAGACCCACTCACTACCTTAAGCACTGGAAGTGAAATACGCACTTTGAAATAATGAAAAAGCAGTTTAAAAAAATGGTAGGAAAGACGAGGAGACCTCTTAACTGTACGTACCAGCACTGTTATAAGTCAGTAATTCTATTGATGTATGGCTGAACAACTCAACACCCTATAGTCCCGCAGGCCTTTGCACCTTTGTAACGCTCAACAGCTGCTCGGGGCACTTGTTGACACAGGGTCTGACTCAAGCGCCCGAGGCGCCCACTTGCGGTCTTTGGGCGCATCGTCCGATGACGCCCAGACCACTGAGCGACCAGATATGGGGGGAAAAGGGACCTAGAGCGGGACATGGGCGTCATGATCTTTAAAGTCAGTGAGATTGAATACATGCGTGCACATAGGCCTCTATTTATTATGATTTCATGCAAAGAAATACTTCTCCTAGGTTCTGCTACATAGACCTACAATACAATACAATACAATACAATACAATACAATACAATACAATACAATACAACATCTTTATTGTCCAACTTTCACATTACCGACATAAAAGTAGAAAATTGTCTTTGGCATGGGCGAAAAATAATACTCAACAGGTTGAAAACCCAAGCTGAACAAATCATAGCTCAAGAACAAGCATGATTCAGTGTTACACGGTTGTTCATTTTCATCAATTGTTGATTCAGCCCCGATGATTGAATCTTGATAAGTGTAACTCAGATACGTTTATCCACACAACCTGTTCACTCAGGAACAAGGCAGGAGTCGTCGTATGAAGTTTTCCAACTTTATTCAGCATACATCAACAACTGCATACAATCATCACAAATCTCTGTCAATCACTTTTTAACTCTTTCACTTTTTCATCTCCTCTCGCAGACAGTGCATCACCTATACAGTCTCTCTATAATCCAGAGAAAGTCCGAACAGTCCAGCATGACGCAATAACAACCAATCAAACTAAAACTCGTCACCGGAACTATATAATGCACTGTCTTACGTCATATAATTTTACTTAGCTTAGAAGAATCTCTTAGTTACCACTAGATTTATCTACATGCTTCGATCGATAGTAAACAAGCGCAACTCTAGAAAATCGACCAACGAAAATTATCAACATCACACAAAGCCTCTTCTAACAACAACGCAAAATCAAATCAAAGGTAAGTTGTACACTCTTTTATTGCATGCTTTGCAAAACAAAACGATCGGATCTATCGTACGCGTTTCAAACGTAACATTCAGGCAGGGTGAAATATCACTGAACAGATTTTCAACCTCAGAATATTCGGTGAGAAATACCTACAGCACCAACAACATCTATATTGTAGACTTCAAGAAAACCTTTGGGCAATTCTGTAGGCAACCACGAGAGTGTACAACATCAGCCCTAAAATTAAAGAAATCATCAAAAACCTGTATGACAAGTCTACCAGTGCAGTCCTCCACAACAGCACCATCGGAAACTGGTTCAGAACAACAATCGGTGTGCGTCGAGGATGCCTAATCTCTCCAACACTCTTCAACATCTTCCTAGAGCGCACCATGTCAGATGCCCTTGCAGATCACGAAGGCACAGTCAGCATATGGGGAAGAGCAATCTCCAACCTCCGTTTTGCGGATAACATTGATGGATTGGCTGGAGAGGAACAAGAACTTGAACTGCTGGTACAGAGGCTTGACACCACCTCCAGAGCCAATGGAATGAAAATAAGTGCAGAGAAGACCAATGATGACCAACAAAACCAATGACATCAACATGGACATCAAAGTCCAAGGCCAATCCCTCAACACAGTGCATAGCTTCAAATATTTAGAAGCCATTTTATCAGAATATGTGTCCCGACAGGAAGTCCTCTCCAGGATCGCACAAACAACTGCTGCCCTGGCAAGGTTGAAGCCCATTTGGAAAGACAGGACAATCAGTCTACATTCCAAGGTAAGGCTGCGGCGCTCCCTTGTCATCTCCATCTTCATATACGCTTGCGAAACAGGGACCCTCACAGCAGATCTACAACGAAGAATACAAAGCATGGAGATGAGGTGCTACAGAAGACTTCTGGGCATTTCCTATACCCAGCACAACACCAACAACGAAGTCCGACAGACCATCACACAAGCCATTGGACAACACGATGGCATGCTCACAGTTTTGAAGAAATGGAAACTCCGATGGTATGGCCACGTCACCAGAGCATCAGGCCTTGCAAAGACCATCCTGCAAGGCACGGTGCAAGGAGGAAGAAGAAGAGGGAGACCTAAAAGAGGTGGGTGGACAACATTTGAGAATGGACTTGCTTGACATTGAACGAAGCCATGAGGGTTGCTGAGGACAGAGAAAGATAGAATACGCTGGTTAAACGATCATCTGTGGTGCCCCAACGACCTTCGAGTTACAGTATAGGATAGGATGGGCGCAAAACTGTGCATAACATAGATAATTACTACATTATTTATACTACTATTATACATACCCCAACAACAACTACAACCACTACTACTGCTGCTGCTATATATTATTCTAAATATATTTGTCGAATGTATTCTTATAGTGTCACTCTACTTGAATAACACATTAAATTTTGAGTGGGCCGAGGGTGATGAAGGGCTCGATCCGGAGAACGAGAGAGAGAGAGAGAGAGAGAGAGAGAGAGAGAGAGAGAGAGAGAGAGAGAGAGAGAGAGAGAGAGAGAGAGAGAGAGAGAAATAATTCATGTTGCTAATATCAAAATGGTTATCTGATTATCTTGCAACAGACTAAGCTTCGTTGTTTTGACACTACAGGGACAGCGTAACATCATGGACCCTATAATTAAAAATATTAAAGTTTATATTATTACAGAATCCATGGTTACATTATGAAGCCCTAAGAAATACCTTTTTACTGAGTTTTATAGCAACAAGAGTTTACAATCGCAAAAGTGCAAACAAAATGTCACAATTTTCACGTTAGAAACGAACAATTCAAATAAGAAATTGTTTTTGTGTTACGCGCTGAGCGAGTGATGCCTTTTGAGGCAAGCCAGCGCTCGCGCACTAATCAGCTGTGAAGTGCGATTCTTAGCAGACGACACAGTTGTTCTTACAAGAGTTTTCGGTCCTGATAGTACACATTGTCATTTCCCAGTACAATGTTTGAGTGAAGTTTGAAGGGCGATTGTTGTCTTATTAAATCAACAATGCATTTATGCAAGATGTTCGACAGAAAGATAACTTATGGAAATTTTACTTGATTACTTGGTAGAAAATAATCTCTCGGAGTGCTCAAACACGCAAAAGAGTTCTACTTCCTGCAAGTGTGACGTCATTACAAGTCTGCCATTTTTCTCGGCGATGAGTGAATAGAGTGGGTGTTGATTCTTCTGGGGTTTTTCAGAGGCATAATTTCTAAGAACAGAACCGTTGGGAGATACATTGTGATGCAGCAGTGAATATGGGACTTTTATTTGCTGTTTTATAAAGTGATAGACTCGACATTGAATTTGCAAGTGTCAAAGTGTCCGGTTGCACTCAGCGTGGTTTTGGCTGATGAATCTATTGGGTATCCCCACTGTTTATACCGTCCACTTAAAAGGAAATAGCCTTTACAATTAATCTGATTCTGGGTAAGTATTTTGTAAACGAATGATTAAATAATTAAATGCAATAAATGAGTGATCTTCCAGTCTAAAGTAAAGGCAAATTCGAACCTCTATGCAGTATATTTTGCCTTGGTCAGTTGGTGTGAGATGTACCCAAATCAAATGAAATGCTGGAAAAATTCTTAATATATAATGGAACTTTCTGTAGAAATGGTTAAATTAGCCAGAATTGTGCATAGTACTTTCTCACTAATAAAAACTGTGCGCAGTTTTCAAAAGCGTATGGACAGTCGCAATGCGAAGTCAAATGGCAAAAATGTTTTTCCACTGTTGTATTGAATTTGAACCTTTAATAAAATCTAATGTCTACAGTTCAGAGCTATTTCTTCTAATATTACTATTTGTCTTATTATTATTATCATTAGTATTATTATTATGTTTTTTATGGATGAGCTGTTTCAATGCATGTGACTTTTGCACTGATGCGATTGATGACTGATGGGGAGGGAAAGAGAGAGAAAATAAAAAATTACCTAAATCATTAAGGAAAAAGGCCCATAATAAAAAAATTTTTAGGTGTCACACCATTAGTTGTGCACTGCAGCAGTATGACTATGAAAAATATTATTACTGTTTCATTTGATTTTTTAGAAACTAATAAAAAGAGATTATTTTGTTTTAGATTTTACGAAATAATGGCTTTCCAGACAAAGCACTGTATTAGTGAAAATTCTGTGCCTCACAACAGAAATTAGTGTGGCCGTGGTGTTATAGGTGCCAGAATTATTGAAGAGTTAATTGTGGACCCTCAATGTCTAGAAGAAGAAGGGATGCACTGGTCTCAAAAGCAGGGCATCAAATTTGAGATTTGTTCATCATAATCTCGATCTGTTTTTAATAATTGTCTGTAAGAGTGTATCTGATCTCTGATTGCTATATTTCTTTAGCAATTTAACATCATAAATGTGTGTGCATATTTGTAGGCTTCAATTTAAGTTATCTGAAGTAGTGGAACTAGTTTAGTAGAACAGACAGTGCATTTTAGACTTTGCCTCAGTTGCTAACAAATTACTTTTAAATGACTTTTATTGCTAGCAGGCAGCAGTACAGTCATTAGACCAAAGACAGTCAAAAGCTAATGAAGGATTCCTTGTCAAATCAATAACACTAACTATAATTTTTAATAATTCAGAAAATCATTAAATGTTCAGTGCTAGCTTAAATACATCGGTATATTATTATTTTACATTCTCGACAGCTTATTGATTGTGCTACTACTGCTAGTGATAGATCTTAATGTAATATTTGTGTTGAACTGTAAGAATACGGAATGAATGAATTAAAAAAAATAAAAATAAAAATTTAAAAATATTATTATTATACGTACAATTACAAATTGATTAATTTTTGGTAGGGGAGGAGTTGGGCAGATGAGTGGGAGGGGGAGAGGTGCGCAGTTATGAATTTCTCAGTTTTCTGTTTTTAAAATAAATGTGTAGTTTGATATCATCATAAAAGACATAATAACTCAAAAAATTATTATTCAGTGTTAGAATTATTATTCATTGTTAGTGTTTCATTGATTTGACTGAAGGTATTCAGCAAAAAAAAAATCATTATTCAGTGTTAAGCTCCCCAAAATAAAATGTCTGTTTACACTACAGTAATAAATAAAAAAATTAAAAGGGGTGAAGTGGGGGGGGGGGGGTAGGTCGGCTTCTTGTTTTATTTGTTAAATTTGTAACCATTTCCACCTTCGGAGTGATTTTTTTTTTCCCCCAAAACTTTTGTTCCAAACGATCACAAAAAATGTTGAGGATCTGGCTAAAATTAATGTAGGATCTGTGGGGATACCATAAACATGTATGTATTTTGTGGTGGGGAGTGGAGGGAGGAGGAAGGGGGGTCTTGTTGATTTGACTGTTGAGGTATTGAGCAATGAGAATACTGTGTGCACCACAAAAGCAGTAGTTGTAGGACACACTTGACTTGTAGACTGGCAAAGCAAACGTTGCCCCACCCTGTGATACTGAGTGATAGTGAATGAAATATGGGCCCTGACCCTGGGCTGATCGTCTGGGAGGACTTCTTTCTGGACTGTGTGTTCAGTGCTAGTTTTTACAAGGTCGCCAAATACCGCAGATTTTATGAGTGCTAGACATTAGGATTGCCTTGGTTTGATTCATTTTCAAAATTCAACAAATCTTTATTACCTCTTTAGTCTTACAAGGAATTATGATAGGCATTAAACACTGTTGGAATAAATAAATACATTGAAAAACGTAAGATATAAAATGTAAAAATGCATGCCCACATAACACTTCAAATCTAACGGCAACGCACTCGCATCTACCCTGACACACACATGTTGTATTTCATTTTACATTATAAAACTAACAATATTTAATATAAAAGTGCAACACAGGTATTACAATTTACAGTATAAAATTTTTGTCATAAATAAAAAGCACATCTAGCATGCATTTTCCTGCACACACACAGCCGCTGCCAGACTAATTGATCGGGGTCACTGCAGTCGGAATCAAACTTGAAAGGAAACGAACAGTGCAGCACTTTAAACTACGGAGACGCCTTCCGGAAGGCAGAGTCTCAAACAGAGCTGACAGAGGATGGTTAGGATCCTCTTTGATGCTGATGGCCTTGCTTAGAGTTAGAGCCTTTTTCTGGAAAAGTTTGTGCATTCTGAGGTTTGGCCATACATTTACTGCAAACATTGGTTAAAGTTAAACTTCAATTATTCAATGATGTTTTGCTTATTACATTCGTGGACTGAGAGAGAGTTAAAATAAATGGGGACGTAACGGTGCCATGAGGGGTTCATGTTTTGATAGTCTTGGTTGAGGAATGACTGAAGGATGCAGAAGAAGATGAAGGTGGAGATGACTGACTTTATGTACAAACAGTAGACTCTTGCTAAGGAAGTCTGTAATCCAGAGAGTAAGGAAAGGATTTACCTTCATATCACTGAGTTTCTTGCCAGAAGGTGGGTTTGAACAGTGTTGAAGGCAGAAGAGAAATCTGCCAAAAGAATCCTAACATAGGGACATTGCTTTCTAGAGGAATGATTCAGACTCCAGAGAGATAACTGCATCTCCAACACCTCTGTTTTGCGGGTACTCGAATTGCAGAGGGTCAAGCACAGGCAAAGTCTGCAGTTTCAACATTCTCAGTACTATTTGCTCTAGACTCTCCATAAGCACCAAGGTCAAGGCAATTGGTCTATAGTCATTGAGACTGATGGGTTGGGCTTTTTCGGCACTGGACAGATAGTGGCCGCTTTCCAAGATTGAGGCACAGTATTGGAAATATCACAGAACATAGTAGCAAGCTCTTTACTGCATGCTTTGATCAACCTTCCACCAATACCATCAGGTCTTGGGGCTTTGTTAGGGTTGACCCGGGACTTTCTTCACTGTTTCAGGCTGATGAAGTTTAGGAATCAAAACATTGTCCAGCCTAGCCTGCCTACCAAAGTATTTTGTGGTTATCTGTATATATTTCAGGAATTTTGGTTTAACTTTAATAGAACTTTGATTGAATGATCCCAGCAAGGTCCTCCTGAAAATAATACTCAACAGGTTGAAACCCCAAGCTGAACAAATCATAGCTGAAGAACAAGCAGGAATCAGGGCAGGGTGAATTACCACTTAACAGATTTTCAACCTCAGAATAATCGGTGAGAAATACCTACAGCACCAACATCATCTATATCATTTGGTTGTAGACTTCAAGAAAGCGTTTGACCGAGATGGCATGCAGCTCAGTGGGCAACAATGAGAGTGTACAACATCAGCCCTAAAATTATTGAAGTCATCAAAAACCTGTATGACAAGGCTAACAGTGCAGTCCTCCACAACAGCGCCATCGGAAACTGGTTCAGAACAACAATCGGTGTGCGTCAAGGATGTCTACCACTGTCTCCAACATCTTCTTAGAGCGCACCATGTCAGATGCCCTTGAAGATCACAAAGGCACAGTCAGCATAAGGGAAAGAGCCATGGATCTCCAACTTCCGTTTTGCGGCAGGGCAGACCATCACACAAGCCTTTGGACAACTCGATGACATGCTCGTAGTGGTGAAGAAATGGAAACTCTGATGATATGGCCACGTCAGCATAGCATCGGGCCTTGCAAAGACCATCCTGCAAGGAACGGTGCAATGAGGCAGAAAAAGAGGGAGACATAAAAATAGATCTAAGATGGGAGTTGGAGAATGGACTGCCTTGACACAGCGAAGCCCTGAGGGTTGCTGAGGACAGAGAAAGATGGAGTATGCTGGTTAAACGATCATCTGTGGTGCCCCTACAACCTTCGAGTTACAGGATAGAATAGGATAGTTGATTGGCATAAAATGTATACACTTCTTAGCATTATTTGGCCAAATCCTATAATTTTAACAATAATACTTGTAGTGGAGTCTAGTGTTTATGTCATACATTCTGTGATAAACTAGTGCAATAATGATGGTAACTTCTAAGATAACTTTGTCCTGCATCCTTCGTCCAGTCTTGATCTGTGGATGCTGCATTTTTCTTGTAGCAAGGATGCTGGATTAAGTAGATTATTCACTATTCTGCGTGTTTGCTTTGTTTCATGTGTATTTATTTTTAGAGAGAGAGAGAGAGAGAACTAAGTTGAAAGAAAGAGAGGAATGGGTGTGTGCGATAAGAGGGGGAGAGAGTTTGTAAACTGACTCAGTGACAGAGTGAGGGTATGAGTAGATGGAGTGAGGGTGAGCTAATGTTTGGGTGGGATTTCCATGCATGAAAGGGTGTGTTCATATTCTGGACTCCATTCATGCCTGAACAGTTGACAGTGAAATGTTGTGATGTGATGCGGTTGTAATGCAACTTGCTAAAGAATGTTGAGCTGCGTGCTACATACTATTTGAATAATACAGGTGTATAATTTTTACATTATATATTATAAGGTGTATGACTCAACAAGTAAATGTGATAACCGCACACAGACTAAAATTAAATAATGGATGCATTTTGGAGTTGTTTAAGTCTTGACCAGTTTGTAAGTATTCCCGATTGCATAAATGGTAATTTTATGTAAGATGACATTCATATACAGGTATATAGATGCCAAGTTTAAACTTAAAGATGTGTCAAATGAGTGAGTGCCTGTAATGCTGTATGATTTTTCTAAGTGATAGAGTTTGAGTTTCAACTAAGGCTAGGTGTAGAAAAGATTCATATTAGAGTGTGATACATTGAAGTATTTAGCATTGAATATTATAAGGTATTTAATAATATATTCACCTTGAGCCACAGTGTTGGAAAATCAGGCATTATTTATTAGTTAGTGTTTATAATCTATAGGTATCTTTTGGAAAACTGCTTTTTAATGCAGTAGATCATGCATAAGTACTTTACTAAGTGATGTCATATCTTACTACAAGTACAAGGCGATACTTTTTTTCTCAATACCGACCAATGTGTCAAATTATGTTGCATTTCTAATGTGTGGCTAAAATATGTCCCTAGTCAAGATTCATAATCTACTTAATTTTCTTGTACATCTTATAATATGGATTAAATTGGATTGTTTTGTCAAATTGTGAGGGAGTGGGAAATGTGGGAATGGGCTTGTGATGTTTATTGCCTTGTAGTAGGAAACATAGGATTGTTTCTGTCCACCAAGTGGAAGATTCCACCTGTATTATTGGTGACGTAGACTGTTAAAACCTTAAACGTCTGATTTAAGACATCTTGTAATAAAGTTTAGTAGTAGTACAGTACCAATAGTTAGCAACAAATAAAACAGGAGAAAGTACGGTGCAGTAGAATGTACATGCCAGGAGAGGTGCCTCTGTGGTGTAGTGTGGCCTTGTGCAGGTAGGAGAGGGTCTGTGTTTATAATGGGTGTGTCGCCTCTTACTTTGTGCTTGTGTATACTGTCAGACAAGGAAGCACCCTTTTCCAAGGCTTCACTTTGAACAGCCAGTTGTTGGAAATATTGATACTCCATACCTCTTTTCAACACATTGAATACAATTTATCACGGATCACATTTCTTAAACAAATTTTCGCAATGAGCGACTTACTGAAGTAATTGCAAAATGTTGGATATAAATTTGCGCTTTTTGAATTTGGATTCAATTTTCCTGATAGCATATAATATATGTTAGTACCTAGTTATATTGCTTTTTTATAAATGCAAAGAAAAAGCTTTAATACATGACCGAAATATTTTTTTTAGGGTTCAAAGACTGCATGCTTCCTTTTGGTCACCTTTTGAGACAGCATCATGTCAATGTACACAGGGATAAAAATGTTTTTAAAAAAATACAAATTATAGAAATTCCTTATTTATCAATGATATTAGGATAGAAATAGATTTCTTTGAAATTCTTATTCATTATTTAATCATGGCATGATCATTTTGCTAAATTCTGCTCTCTGCTTTATATTTTATAGCCTTTACTTTCCATTTAGTTTATTGTTCTGAACATAATGCACATTTCAGTTCTTTATTCAATTATTGATTTTAATCGATCACTGATAATTCCACTCACCAAAAAAGGAAACATGAAGCAGTGCAAGTATTACAGGACAATCAGCCTTATTAGCCATCCCAGCAAGACCATGATGAAAGTTATTGAACAGACTGAAGAACCAGGCAGAAGAGATGCTCGCAGAAAAGGAAGACCACAGTTAAATAAATCTGCAACTGCCATATCATGATCGAAAAACACCTTCAATACCAAAAGGATCTATACCACAACTTCATCGATTTCAAAAAGGTCCTTGACAGAATTTTGGCACAAAGGTTTGTGGCACGTCCTCAATATTGAAGAAGGCTTGAACAATTGAAGCAATCAACAACAATGTCAGCAGTGCAGTCCTTCTTGACAGCCTGTAGAAGCCTTTCAGACCACAGTGGGTGTTCACCAAGGCTGCATACTATCTCCTTCTTCTTATTCCTTGAAAACATCATGGAAGAAACCATCCAGAACTTCCAAACTATCATCTCCATTGGAAGAAGATCATTGTGTAATCTGTGCTTTGCTGATGACATTGACCTAATGGGAGGCAGTGATTAGGAACTCCAGCCTCTGAGAGACAGGCTTGTTGACCGGGCAGGTTCTTATGGCATGGATGCTAGCTCAGAAAAGAGCAAAATGATGGTGAACAGTCAAAGCAACATCACCACCAACTTCACAATGAACGGGGAGACGTTCGCTGAAGTGAAATCATTAAAGTATCTTGGCTTCATCATAACAAAGGATGGCAGATCCTCCAGAGAGGTCAAGACCAGGCAGGCAGTGGCCATGTCAACCTTGGCAGACTTGAACAAGATCTGGAAGAGTAGAAATTATATTCATTTCTGCACCGCACCAAAGTAAAACTCTTCCGGTCTCTAGTCTTGGCCGTTCTGCTGTATGGCTGCGAAAGCTGGACATTAACATCAGAATTGGAAAAACACATCCAGGCATTTTAAATGAAATGCTATCGTAGACTGGTGCATATCGCCTGGCATGAACGCAAGACAAATGACCACGTCAAAAACCTGGTAACACTCACTTGCAGGCCCTCAAGAACCACTCATTCAGAGTCATTGCCATTTTGAAGAGGGGGAAACTGGCATATCACGCGGCATGACACCCTTGCAAAAACTATTTTTCAAGTAGCATTGGAAGGAGGCAGGCGCAGAGGCCCTCAAAGAAAGAGCTGGACAGATTATGTTAAAACATGGACGTCACTAGACATGCCGCACCTCCTGACAATAGCTGAGGACAGATGGAAGTGGCGAGAACTTTCTTGGTCAGCATCCCTCATGTCTTCCCAACGGCCTGTCCGGCTGCGGGACTAAACTGAACTGAACCGATTTTAATTTTCTTCCAGTTTATGTTTTAGGCAGCAAAGAAGACATCATGTTTTGTGTATTTGTTTAGTATGGGTAAAAAACATAGTTTAGGAAAAAGAAAGAACTGATAATAATAATGACAAATCTGACTACATTGAGAGATCCAAATTAGCAAAATGACATTTTTAAACATCTGGGGAATTTCATCAGGTTTCTATTTGTGTGTTTGCATGTGATTGCAAGCATACCTGCAACACAATGTACCAGTGCATAACTGCATGTGTTCATTTGGATAAACCCTGTACTAATCTTGCTCAGAGTTGTCCTTCCTGCTTCTGTTTAAATCTTAGGTTTTTCCAACATGATCATTCCACTGTTGCTGTATTCTGAGAAATGTGAAATTCCACTGCATTATTGAGTCAGTACTCAGTTACCACCTTTCATGTCAATGTGTGTTTAGTATTGCTTTATTTTGTTGATAAAGGCTCCCCAAGATGACACTTTTCAATGTCACAGATTGTTTGTTTTCATATTCACAGTGTTGATCCGTTGGAAAAAGAGACTCAGTAAAAAAAAAAAACTTTCAGTAATGCAGTTATACATTCTTTTGTTTATTTTCCTTTTAATAGCATCAAGGTTGATTTTAAAAATAGCACTGCAACGAAAGCGTGTATAGTAGGCACAGGGAAGAAACGCTTAAAATTCCAAGCTTTAGCTGTCACTTTGAGCAACCACTTCACTATATCATGTTATGTGACAATAATGCAATTTCTCCAGTAAACTCATCATGGCAATATTATAATATAATCTACTTAATTTATTACTTTAATCCTCTCCAGTTGAGACCGAGTTTAACATTGATTAGCATTGACAGGAGTCAGCACTAAGACTATTTATAAAATATTTCCAGGAGGAGTTTATCCAGATAATCTCTCTCTCTCTCTCTCTCTCTCTCTCTCTCTCTCTCTCTCTCTCTCTCCAAGTGCGTATTTGTGAGAGTGATTTAATTCCATTCAATCCCCATCTCTTTCTCTGCAAGGGACTATTATCTTGTGCAAATAAACCTCTCTCTCTCTCTCTCTCTCTCTCTCTCTCTCTCTCTCTCTCTCTCTCTCTCTCTCTCTCTCTCTCTCTCTCTCTCTCTCTCTCTCTCTCTCTCTCTCAATAACAATCATGAAATTAAAACTGGATTTTTTACTAGTTGTTCTGTTTGCCCCAACCTACAGCAATGTTTGTAATTTTTGTGATGTTTATAAATATATATTCTAAAAAAAATTAAAAGATTTTAAAGGAGAGGTTTTTTCTGTTTCAAGCAGAATATTTTCACTGAATCAGACCTACTTAGCGTATTACGAGGAAGCATTATTTATTTTAGATGTCAAACTTCTTATTTCTTTACTTGACCTGCATCAGATATTTGTAATAAAAGACAAATGTATCACCCGTTTTTATATTCCTCACCTGTTTATGGTAGTATAAGCTCTTGACTTTATTTTTGATTTTCGGTTTAAACTGCTTTGACCTATGGCAATAAAGTTTTGTAAAATGAAACCCTGCCTAATATTTTTCCTTGGCCTGTATAGGATAGAGAGTATTTGTAAGAATCACCTGCTCAGTGATGACTTAGACACATGATTAATTGCGATTAGAATAAACATGCATCCAGTGGCTTTGATACTTGAGAGAGAAGGGGGCAACCTGTGGGGTGGGTGAAGAAGTATAGCATGTGTTCAGAACTGTTGTCAAAAGGCAATGTTATTATTTATTTATTGTCTATATATGATGAGACAGCTTCTTCTCAAATGCCTTGCCATATTTTGAGTATGGGTGAAATGTTATGGAATTAATTACCCCCCAAATAGTTCTGATGGAAAAAAGTTTCCATATGATTTGAGAGGAAACCGACCATGTTATTGTGTAAGGTTTATTGTCATTTTGTATGACCATTTTTATATTTTAACCATTGGAATTACAAACCAAAAGTATTGAATGGTTTTATAAGAAATAACCATATCATACATGCAAATGGTATTGGTAGTAATAATAATGGTAATAATAACAATAATAATAATGGATGCTTAACTAAATTGTTACGATTGCACCGTAGTGAACATTCCATCTCGCTGACTTTAAAAATCTTGATGCTCATGTCCTAGACAGTGGTGAGTGCGAACTATGGAAATACACAGCACTATGGAAATACACAGACACAGTCACAGGTCTCTCATCCCATGTCGCCCAGGATTGTGCTCAGAAAGTGGGCACCTTAAGTGGCATGAATAAGATCCTGTTATCAGTTCTGGAGCTGGACAGATGCTTTATTTAACAATGATTGAATAATTAAATATAATACTCACTGTTGTCTTGTTACAGAAGTGGTCTAGTGGACCATGGCGGAGGCCGAAAGACGGCCAACAAAAACCCCTTTGCTGAAACAGATCGAGATTGAGGAAACTGACGACGAGGAGAAAAGTCGAGGAGAGAGCAACGATGATAATAACAGTGAAAATAACATGACTACTGATTGTACAGCTCTTGCTAAAACCACTGCCACAGACTGTTATGATGACAGCAAGGCTGGAGAAATAGGTGAGAAGTAGAAGGAAATAAAATACAGCCAGAGCTAACACCTTGAGCTCAAAAAGTTTATATAAGAACATTATATTATAATATTATACACAAACAATATATATATATATATATATATATATATAGAGAGAGAGAGAGAGAGAGAGAGAGAGAGAGAGAGAGAGAGAGAGAGAGAGAGAGAGAGAAATTTGAAATTTTTTTGCTGTTTTTTTTTTCAATTAAATGAATCAAAAACTGACAAAATAAAAATTGCTTGACACATTCAAAAAATTCCAAAGATTCAAAATAATGTTGTCTACTTAAAATTACACTCGAGTAAATTTGACCATTTCAGTCCTCTTCTTTTATCAATTCACTGACTTCCTGTGGAGCAGCGTTTCCAGCATGAAGTTTCATCCTTGTGTTTGTGTTCTCAACTTCACTTCCCTCAATATAGAGGAAAAGCAAAATTGTCTAGATGGTATATACATGTGAAGAAGGCCAGCAATGCCAATAATATTGGCATTGCTGGCCTTCTTCACATGTATATACCATCTAGACAATTTTGCTTTTCCTCTGACAACCCGTCTGTTTGCAGTTTCATCTGTGCGTGCGTAGGAAATTATAATATGGCAAACATGCTTTCTCTTATCAGGGTTCTAGTATTTGGGACACAAGCTGCTTCTTTTGTCTTAGGAATTCATCTTCAATTCAGTCATTTGAATCCTCCATTAAATCTCATTAGTTTCCTTTCACCGATTGAAACGAATAAAACAAATCTGCAAAGTTATAGTTTGTGTGTGTTTATATATCTATCAGTTAACTGTTATTAATAGATCATGAGTTTTCTTGTTTTGTTTTATAGTTAAAGGTCTGCATTCTTGTAAGTGCGTAGAGTTAAGGGGATAAATATTAATAATATTAATAATTAACGATTATATGTTTTTTTGAGAGTTAAGGGGATAAATATTAATAATATTAATAATTAACGATTATATGTTTTTTTGATTTATTTCAGAGTCACCCAAGCCTCCTGTTGTGACCAATGGTGGAACGGGAGACAATACAGAGCCAGCAACCAACCAATCACAACCCTCCACAGAATCTTCTTCTCCAGAAACACCCACTAGCGCACGTTCACTAAAAATGAATCACAGCGTGAGTGAAGATTTTTAATATGAGTGTATGAATGAAGGAATGAATAACTTGTAAAGCGTGTAAATATCTCCACGCTGATGGGCATGATCACAGCGCTGGTGGGAAGGAGGTGGACACACACACACACATTGGCGGGGCATGGAACCTAACTTAACACTTTCACTTCTTCACTATCGCTCCACACCTTGTAGCAGGCAGACCAGACAATTAACATAGGTAGTCAAAAGCCATTTTTAAAAAATGATTTCCTCACAAAACTGACATAGATTTAAAGAGCTTTTCATTCTGAACACAGTGGTATATTTTTTTTCCCCATAGGACAAATAGGTAAAAAGTTATTAATGTTTGAAAATGCCGAATGTTGGTGGTTTTTTGGCAACGTTTTGGAATTGAAGAAATTGACAACTTTGGAGTCTCAAAGTGAAGCCAATATTGATACCAGAAAGCTGATTTTTGACAGGTAACCCCTTCATATGTTATACTCCAAGCCCAATTTTATTCAGGCCTATCCCATGTAATGTTCAGCCGTTTTGGTGCTTCAAAGTTGGGAAATCATCAAATTCGCAGTGCGCGCCGGCAAATTATAGGCCTACTAGTGTGCTTCTATGCTCAGCACTCGTGTCGCTGAATAGGCCTACGAGTTCGCCATGACCGCAAGAATTCCCGAACACCGTTTGGTTATACTTTTCTACGGCAAAGCGCTCCGCGATACAGTAATGCACAAATTAATAAATACCCTAGTTTTATAAAGGAAAGTCTGCTCTTTATTCCTTGCTAATTTTTAAACTTCTAGTTAAAATCAAACTTACATCAAAATCGCTTTATCCACTTTGTTCGGCTCGTAACAAAAGATTTACACACGAGAGCCCACCATATTTATATGTAAATGAAGCTAAGTATCCGAACTTCTCATTGGTTCTTATTTTTAGGCCATCCAATGAAGTATCGCAAAGCGCTTAGACTTTGAAACGAGCCCCTCTCAGCAAACGACGCTGACAACTTTTTCCGCACCGCCATTCAGCGCTCGGATAGGGGCGTATTCAAAAGCTGTTTTCTCGGAATCTTTCGCATAAACATGCATTAAAAACAACACAGATGTAAAGATAAAGCTTTCAGTTTTTATTTGAATACAGCCACTGTTCGTTTTAATGCAGTTTTACATTAATAATAAGTGTTGAAAGTGAAGTCAAAACTGGGTCAAAACTGGCGAGCGGACAAGAGCCAATGAAGGGCTTTGACTACCTACATTTATTATTTTTATGGAGTGCAACCTCTTAAGTATTAATCTACCTCTCCCTTTTTGCTTGGCCACCTCCATTCTTCCTTTTACTTGACTTCTCTCTCTCTCTCTCTCTCTCTCTCTCTCTCTCTCTCTCTCTCTCTCTCTCTATCTCTATCTCTCTCTCTCTTTATCATATGTTTCTCTCCAAGTGGGTATATTGGAGGGGGGGGGGAGGGGGGTCTTTTTGTATAAATATTTCCCCCACTTTCTGGAAGTTGGGTGCTTCGAATTTCCTCTTTCCAATCACTCTTTGACTTTCTGCCTTTGCTTTTCTTTTCTGTTGTTTACAGTATTCACTCTTTCAATGTCATTCACCTGTATTTTTTCCATCAATCCCTTGTCGTTGTTTTTCTCATAATTTTAATGATATTGTGGTTAGCCTGCCTGTCTGTGGTGGCTAGGTAGTGAAATTGTACACGCCGGGACCATCTTTGGGTCCGTCAGGTGTACCGTGTTATTTTGTAATTCGGAGTTTGCTGATTCGGCTTTTTTTTATTTATGTATTTTGAGTCTAATGAATATTGGTCATATATTTGTTACGTATTTTGGTAATCACGGGGTGACAAATGAAGCAGAAGGCTTTATGCCCTCAACATACTTAGCTTTATTTACTTTGGGATGTGATAGGGTTGTCATAATATCGTGAATTTGCGTGTGTGTTTTTTGTTGAGTCCTGATGAGTGTTTCTGATCTTGCAAGAGAGGGACCTGCTTCGTATGAGTGTGTTCCAGCTATGATTGCTAAAGGTTCACTGGATGTCCAAGAGATTTGTCCCCCTATACATCATCCTCATCATTATTATCATTTATCATCAGTCATGAAGCACACTGTCTAAACAATGTGCAAGATCTCCTTTATTGATTTCTACTTCTCCATTTTCTGCCCTCTGTGTACCATCTCCTGGCATCAAGACAGATTATGCATTAGGGAGATGAGATGCGCGTCACACTGGATAGCAGGGACTGGCCCAGGCTGATGTTCCATTTTTTCACCGTCTCTGCCGCTGGTGGTAAAGCCTACCTATCACACCGGATGACGTAACGTAGGACCCCTAGCCTCCCCATTTTTTTTTCCAGTTATGGATGGGGTTTAAGATGACATATTGCTTCAAGAAAACCTGCTTCATGTTTGTAACCAGCGACAGAGACGGTGGACCTAAACCTGAGCGAGTCTCAGCTACGCACTATATAGGAGAAGAGGGGAGGGTTGGTGAGTGTGTGAGAAAGAGAGAGATGGGGTTGGAGGAAAGGGAAGGGAGTGGGCATTATGTGGTGATTTGGAAGTGAGAAGGTTAAGTGAGGTTGGAAGATGAGTGTGGGAGTGGGAGAGAAGATGAACATTACCAGGTCATTGAGAAGTGGAAGGGTTAGATGAGGTTGGCCAAGGGTGAGAGGGTGGGAGATATTGGCATTACTTGGTCATTTGGAAGTGAACAGGGGGTTAGGTGGGATTGAAAGAGGTGTGTGTTTGGGGTGGGGACAATTACATGTTTATTTGGAAGTGAAAGGGTTAAGTGAGGTTGGCAGTTGCTGGTCTGGCATAACTTCATCTGGGATTACTGCTGTAATATAGGACATTTTTTGACAGGAGATCTGAGGAAATTATTTTCTCATTTTCAACTTCTTTTTTTTTCCAACCGTGGGTGAGATTAAAAGACACATTGTCATTGGGATAAATAATTAAATAAGCTTGTCGGAACTTCACTTGCCACAATGAATAATTTACTGGCAGGGATAAAAATGGCCATTGAAATGTCAAATGAAGGGAAAACATTCATTCATTATGCACAGTTGTGCAGATATGACGCATATAAATCACAGAGTTGGCCCACACCTTTACTTGAAGTAGAACTACAAACAGGATTTTGTTGTAATTCAGTATATAATATTATGCATGACTGCTGATGTCACACCCTGTAAATTTTTTAAGGCATTTTTCAGTGCCGAATGTGAAACCCTAGTTTTTTTTAGGAAAGAATGAACACTAAATCTATTCTCGATCTCCATGAATTACTGGTGTATATAAACATTGGAGTGGGTTGTGACAAACATTAAACACAAAATTCAGACAAGGCATCTAACTGAAGAACAAGAGTTTTGCCAATTAGTTAACATGAGATAAAACCAATCAATTCTAAAGTGAACAGAATGGATGTTTCACAAAATAGAAGTGAAGTGAAATAGTTTTAAGCTGCAAGTGATACATGGAGAAAATATAGTGGTTGTGTAGTCGTCTTGGGCGGGAGAAGTGTGTGTTTGGATGTGTGGTTTCTGGGCACTGTGTTTGGCTGTGTGTGTGTTGACTTTGGGTGTAAGTGGTGATTAGAGCTAGGCTAAAGTATACTCTGCCTAGATGAGGGAGAATGTGCCAATGGGTGATTTAGCGAGTCTCAATGCAGAACTGAGCAGGATAGAGCAGCGGATTGTTCAAAGAATGAAATTGAACTTTAAATTTTTTTTATTTTTTTTTAGCAGGAATGGTATTTTGCACAAAGTTTGGATTGTGAATGATGGTGGGGACAGTGTGTGTATGTGTGTATATGTTATAGTATTGTGCAGTTTTTATTGTAAGCAAGTTATTCTTAGGAGGGAAGGGAGTGAAGGGGGGAGGGGGGGTAAAGAGAGGAAATGGAGAATTGTGTGTTTGTCATCTTACCTGTGTGCCGATGTTTGACTGCGTGGGTTTAGGTGTAATAAGAGATAGGTCACAGTGTGACTCCAGCAGACATTGATTCCACAAGCTGCTGGCTGACATTTGGTTCAATAAGTACAGCTGTACTTTCCTGGCAAGATGCAGAAACTATGGTAGATGAATCATCATGGGCCTTGGTTCCAAACCATTGTCTTTTTCTCTCTGTCATCTCAACACTTCTGTACTTTCTCTCACAATCTAATCCCTCCCCCACCCTCCTGGACTCGGGGAGGGGGGGGGGGGTGGGTATAATTTCTATCATAGTCAACCCCTGGGAAGTGAATGTGTGGTGTGGAATGTTGTAGAGTAGAGCCCTAGGCCTGCATGTTATGCATTGATCCCACACCGCTTCCAGGTTGACAAAGTGGTTCAATAGATAATCATCTACTTGTTGCAAAATGCACAGCACTGCTATCAGGTAAGTAGTGTTCATTCTTTATGGAAAGTATGGGTCACGTTCTTTCTTCCTCTCCCCTCTCTCACCTTCTCCCTCATTTCCCCATTCTCTCTCCTTTCCCCATCCGCTCTTTTTCATCCTGTGCATAATAATGATAACTATTAGTATTATTTGTCATCGTGTTCAATGTATATTACTGATGTAGCAGAGGTGTCTATCATTGGTCTGTGTTTGACAAAACAGTGTAGTACAAATCCTTTGTTGTGTGTTGTTGGCTGCGAGTTGACATTCTTGTTCCTGCATAGCTTTCAGCTGGCATCAGAGTTTGTTTTTAAACAGAAGGCATCTGGAGCCAGTAGCTGCACTAGCTTGAGTACACCACACCACAGTACAGTACATTACAGGCCAAGTGTTCACAAACATTGCACTTTTTTGACTAGCAATGTAAGTCTGTGTACTTCCCCTCCCCCCCTCTCTCCACCCTTCTTTCCCTCCTCTCTCTCCCCCCCCCCCCCCCCAAAAAAAAAAAAAATAAAAAAATAAAAAAAATCCCGATTTTTGCAAATCTGTGCGAGATAAGTCTTAAATAGTCCAAAAATGATATCGGAAATTTTTTTTTCCCTCTGTCTGTCCGCCGTCCGTCTGTGCAAAAACTTTAAAGTCGCTAAGTACTCAGAGCCTATTTCAACTATGATAACCAAACTTGGTAAGATGGTATATATTCATGCAGGGTTCGCCAGTCTTTGAAAGTTTCGCAAAAACTGGGTTCCATTTTCAAGGCCCTGGAAAGTCTTTGAAAACTTCATAAATTGTCTGTGGTTTTGAAAGTGAAAGTTCATCCCCTATAGGCTATACGCTTATTGTGTCCGGGGACGTTAATTTTACTCAAAAAAAAGTGAAAGTTTGCAGATTTGGACAGAGTACACAATCTCTGCTCCTCAGATTCACACAAAACGAGCGAATTTGGACTGAGTGCACAATCTGCTCCTCGGATTCACACAAAACGAGTAAAGATGACAATAAAAATTTGGATGGTAAAGTGGAGGTGCATTGAATTAATTTCACTTTTTTTGTCTGAGGAGAGACTATCAGTGTACTTTCTTCTAGGTTATTATCTTTGAACTTATGATTATTTGATGCATAATAGATATCAATGAGACACATATTGTGCAAATTTGGTCCAAGGTCAAGGTCACTGGAGCTGTTCAAAGTCGGTTTGTATAGGCACTGTGAAGTAGAGGGTGGAACCGGTACGATTTCTCAAACCAGTTTTTAACCGGTTTTTCCAATAAAAAACCGCGGTTTAAAACCGGTTAACCGGCTAGAAGTTACAGCTGGTTACCCCGGGTAAAGGCGCATAGTAAGCAAGGGAAATAACCTCTGTATTGAATTTTTTTTGGGAACGGCTGAAGTTCTTTCACGATGAATTTTGTCACCTTTTCGTTGATTTCGGATGCTTTCTTGGAGTTAGCTGGATATACCTGCTTCTTTTTGAGTGCTTCGCTGATTGTCATTTGTTTTGTGTCGCCTTTACTTGTACTGGCACCTCCTTCAGTCACAATGCTCACGTCAGCGGCAACGCTGCTGGTACACCAGGGGCGTCGCACACGGGGGGGCAGAGGGGGCACCTGCCCCCCCAATAATTTGGCAAAAAAAAAAAAAAAAAGAAAGAGAGAGAAAGAAGAAGAAAAGAAGAAGAAGAAGAAGAAGATTTCAAACGATAGAGGAAGGCAGGAAGAATCAATAATTAAAAAAAATCACCATATTTTTAAACCGTAGTGTAAAAGGCTAACGTACGAAATAATATTACAATAATCTATTTATTATTAGCATGTGCCTGTGTTTCACAACAAAATATTTCGTGGCGCTAACGCAATCACCGGGCAGCAGAGCTGGCTTTCGCTGTTTGAAAGAAGTGTCATTTCATCACGCAAAGAGCAAAATTAACAAAACAATTGAATCGTCTGTTTTCCAGGTTTGTTGATATCAATTATTTACTTTAAGTCTGTAAAATGAGTAAGGCAAGGGTGAATGTGCAAGTGTCAATAAATAGTTGAGGTGCGCGATATTTTTTAATTTAGATTTAGTTTGTTGATAGGCCTACACGTGCACGTGCTTTGATCGCAAAAGGGGAAAAAAAGGACCCGTTCGCTTTTCTGGGGACAGATAACGTGGGCTTGACTGCTTTGATTATTACACCACCACCCCCACCCCCCCCCCCCATTATAGGTTTCACTTGGTTTGTTTGTTTGTTTTGTTTGTTTATGTGTCCGCGAATAGATCTCGATGTTTTGTTATGAGATTATGAGATTTTATGAGAAAAGCACACTATTAACTACTCTCATGCTCAAATCAAAAAGTCTCTTGACTACTCTTAAAATGAAGGCCAGTGGTCTTTTGTTATGGTAAATTTTCATTCTTTGGTTTGGGGAGGCTTTTAGGCATAGTGACTAACTTGGCAGCAGCTTTTGAGCTATTCATAAATGAGCTCTCTCCAGCCAAGGAGATTCCAGATCAAAAGACTTTGTGCAGACTCAAGCAACCTTTTTTTTTTTGGGGAAGAGTTAGAGGAAGGATGATGTTTACAAGAAAAAGAGAATTAGAAAGAAAATTTTTTTTAGGCCCTGGAAAGTTACAATATTGAATGTTAATTTTTTAAAGAAATTTACTTTGAAAATCAGTTTTTTTGAATGCAGTGAAAGGACTAAGAAAATACAAGAAGTCTTATTCTATGACCTTGACCAAGAGGTCAGTTCAGAGATTTGGACAAGAAATGTGGTTGTGAAAAAATTGTCAGAGTTTGTCATTGTTCAAGTCACTGTCTGTCTCAAAGCTAGCTCTCATGTCTGAGGTTGGGCTTTTACTGAAGCTCATTTTGGTCATGCCTGCCACCAATGCCGTGAGCGAAAGAACTTTCAGTGCCATGAGGAGGGTCAAGAACTACCTCAGGCCAAGCTCAACAGAAGAGCGTCTGAACCACTTGATGCTGCTCCACGTCCACAAACAAAGGACGGATTCCTTGGATTTGGTTAAGCTTGCCAATACTTTTGCATCTTCTCAGCACCGCAGAGAAGTGTTTGGAACTTTCAGCGTCCTGGATAACTGCAAGCTGGGTGTGATCACCAAGACAAAAGGCACTCAGACAGACAGTATTTTGCTTTAGAGAAACTGCGAGTAATATACGCCCTAGTAAACAAATTGATCAATTGACTGATTTTCTGAAACTGGTAGTGGAAGTGTTTGGTCATTATATGTATGCAATATGCAAAACGAGTTGTGATTTATAGAGAAGACACAATTTCAACCTAGATGATCTTGCGGCAGGTAATTAATGTTCGCGTTTCCTGGTTTTAATCATTATCACATATCGCTAATCATGTATTTGTAGTTTCTGGAAATGAATCTTGTATTTTCAGTAAAGAAGAACATAAATAATTAAATGTTTTTACTCTCAGTCTTTCAGTTGGATGAAGGTACGAGGATATATTACAGGGTGTGTCCCGCTTGTCAGCCCCCCTCCCCCACCCCCCCACCTCCCCGTCGACAGGGTTGCCCCCCCAATATTTTGGACCGTGCGACGCCCCTGTACACGGACTAGATCTAGCATGTAAGACTTGTGGGTTAGATCTATTGGGTGCAGGGCCCGCAGGCTTGGCTGGCTTCAGCAGCAGCAAAGGGTGGTGTCGGCGAATGTGAGCATTAAGATTTGAAGTGCCACTGCCAAGTTTAATACTTGCCTTACACTCTTTACAGTAACCGGTATTATGGTCAACCTTACCTGCTTCTGTCTCTCGCAGGAGAAAGAATCTCCAAATGTCAGCTTTCACACGCGTGTTCACTACGAATTTCTCGTGTTTCTGTCATTTTGCTAGTGCTTTACGGGACGAGTGATGTCCCTTAGAAAAACCGCGGTTTTCCGTTTTTTTAAGGCCCAACCGGTTTACCGAACCGTGAGAAAGTCGAACCGATTTTAACAGGAAAACCGGTAAAACCGAACACCCCTACTTTGAAGTGATCTTGACCCTAAACTATGAGAGATATAAAGTCAAACTTTTTGTATTTAGAGATTATATATCGATCTTTCGTATTTGTTCCATTTTTGCGTTGATCTTGAAGGTCAAGGTTATTTTAGGCCTTGCAAAAACATACAATAATACAGTGTTCCCGATTACGCACAGTAGTGCGTCAATTACGCACAAAATATGAAAAATGACGCAGAAAAATTTGCATGTGTGCGTCCTGTGGACGCACATATTTTTTTCGAATCGCTGAAGTCAAAAGTATGATCAACGAGTGGCGAACTAATTCACGGCATAATCGGAATCAGAACCCAACTGAGACTGCCATTGCAGACGATTAAAGATTGTACCGGGAGTTGTCGTCCTTAAAAATCGCATGCGCGCGCATTGTAAACTTCCTCCAAGCAATCCATTCACTGAACAGAAGAAATCTTCGTGAATCCATTCTTTGATTTAATCATACACGATCATGTCACTTCTAACTTGGTTGGCTGGGCCCAAAACCCGTTCATCCACAGCAATATCAAATACAGATCCTGTCATTATCAAAAATACGGAAGCTGTTGTGCATGGTGCTCTGAAGGAGTTTGCAGCAACCAAGCGACTCAGGCTTAAACAAACATTTAATACATGTTTTAATTTTTTGGTTTTATATGATTATAATAACTAATGTGACGCTTTAACAAAGTAAAAAAAGAAAAGAAAGAAAACAAGTGAGGCTTGGACTTGTTTTTTCATTTCTTTTTTCGATTTGGGGACTCACAAAATTTGCACAAGGACTCTTAAAATTTTATACCTGGGAGTCCCAAGGACTCTCATTATTTTTTGGTGGAGGGAACACTGATAATAGGTCATCGCATAGTAGAATGGCTGTTTATTTAACCCATAGTATGCAAAAGCATTGGGTTATTTGATCAAACATACATGAGAGATCACGTAAGGATCAAGGTAATCTGACAATCAAGGTCACCAAAGGTCAAGGTCATCCCAAAGCATATTTTTGGAGGGAGGGAGGGGGGGGGGTTGGGTGGAGATACCATTATACATCTGTTGCCGTACTTTATTTGATAGTACATGAGTATATTTGGAGCCAGAGATCAATGCCATCTCGAAGTCAAGAGCATAGAAAGACCAAAGTTGGTATTACTTGGCATTTTAATGCCACCATTTCATTTTGTTGTTCCTGGGCACTCGTATTCATGTTAAATATTGAATTCCATAAGGGTATGTGAGTCATATGTGCTTTGCCATTCTAGTTCATTCTGTTTAGCAGTCAACGATGCCACAAACCTTCCTCTTCCCTTTCTACTTTGATCAGTAGGCATAGAGATGGGCACGTTGACAATAAGGTAGGCATTCACACAGGCCCGCATGCTGCTCACACATATGCACGCACACACTTCACAAACCCACACCCACTTGTATACCCATGCACAGATACATCCGCACTGATATAGATGCCAATAGACGCATGAAAGCACGCACAACACATTCTTATACACGAATCTTCCATTCATCTTCACACGCACTTTTGAAAACGAAACTGAGAATTCTGGGTAGTAATGTTGGAACCAGTTTAGGGTTTCACTCGTTTGTTAATTTCTTGAAAAGTAGTTTGGTTACTTTTTAAAAAGTTTGCATAATATTGTTTAGCAGAAATACCCATGGTATAATTTCCCGTCACTGAGATAGTAGTAAAATGTAGCATTGAGTTGTTTACCCTTGTTGTAATTGAGGGATAAAGGCTGCAGGTATGGCAGTTGTGCTCTCCTGTACTGCAGTACAGGGCCACATTGAACCAGGCAAAGGTATAGTTGGCTCCATTGCAACATTATCTCTCTCTCTGTCTCTCTCTCTCTCTCTCTGTCTCTCTCTCTCTCCCTCTCCCCCTCTCTCTCTCTCTCTGTTCTGCTAACTTTTGTGGATTCTGAAACACTGCCGATGTCAGACAATGGAATGTGTTTCTTTCCTGATCGTCATACCTGTATTGCTGATAGTCATAGCTGTAGTTTTGATAAGTCGTAAGTTACTATTTGACATCCACCTGCAGATGCAAATTGAAAGGAAGAAGTTAAGAGCGGATGGGAGGGGAAAAGGGGAAAGAAGGGAGTAGACTGACCGATGGGAGAAAGTGATATGAGGGTGGGAGAGAGAAAGAGAGAGGGTGGGGATGGATATGTTTGCTATGTGTATTCATTCATTAAGAGGCTGATCTGAGCTAGGATGCTGGCACAAAGCTATCAGTGCTGCATTGAAGAGCTGTGAGGGTGGGAAAGCAAGAGGTAATTATGGGGATGTAGGAGAAAATGGGGGGGGGGGGAGGGGGGAGTGTTGACCAGCTGTAGTCTCAGCGCTGTTCCATGTTGTTAGGCTGCTGGTATGGAATGATCACTATCGCTGCACTGAATGAAGATGGTGTGGCTGCACTGAATGAAGATGGTGTAGCTGCACTGAATGAAGATGGTGTGGCTGCACTGAATGAAGATGGTGTGTCGAAGGTGAAGGAGGTTAAAGTTGGGAGAGGGGGACGATAAGGAAAAAAAAAAAGGGGGGGGGGAGGCGTTATGATTTATTATTTTACTACCTGTTTCATTGCTGGAGATCTGGGGCAGACAGGCTGCTTCTGTGAAACACATCAATTGTGCTGTTGTAAAGGAAAGATGAGGTAGTGGGGATGGGCGATAGAGGGGGGAGAGAGAAAGAGAATGTTTTAATTTATTGTTGCTATTCTGGAGGGCTGGCTGTTGTGGTTGGTGAATTTGGAGGGGAGGGGGGGGGCTTGACAAATTGGCTGTTTAACATGTTGGGAGGAATGTGGCAGTTGTAAGTGTGCATGTATAACAGTATTGTCATTAGTATTCATTACTATGTTATTACCTCAGTAGCCCTGCCAGTAGGGAAAAAACGAAGAAGATATTAGTGATGAATAAAAACTAATGAGCAAAAGTTGAGGAATTTTATTGCTTGAAGACTTGGCCTGTGTTAGTTAACAAGAAGACAGAAAAAAAAAAAAATTTATTTCCATCCTTTAGACTGTCAAGAGAAGGCATTTTATCACGAGGACTAAGCACTGCATTCGTCTGTTTATATCAGAGTTTGGTAATGGATGAATAAACAAAGTAAGAAGCAGACATTATATTGATATTGTATTGAATATGAGGAAAGTCAAAGGAGAAAGCTTTGTGCGGAGTAGTTGTGTGAACATGGGGTTGATAACTATCTCAAGTGCCATACTCCCTTTGTTGTATTCAGCTTGGGTAAACTATGGATATACACTTGCCCTCCTTCCATGCTAAGCCAAATACTATACTTATTCAATGTTGTCTGGAGGCACTCAGTACTCAGGATGTGGTAATCCTTATTTGCTCACCTCTCTTCCTCCTCCTTGTGGCAGTGTTGCGACATGTTGCTGTTGAAATTGATTTTTGTGCTGGTCCACGCCCACCTGTATTGTGTGTTGCTTTACCTAGTACCTGCATCTTTTCACCCTGGCTATTGATTTTCCTTATCTTTCAGCCTCCTCCTCCTGCTGCGCTCGCTCTTTGGAAAGTGGGATTGTGCATTATGGTTGCTTTGAGTTGAGCTGTACTTGATGTATTGTAGCATTCTTACTAAGGGCCGCCTTCATCTTTTTATTGAATAGTTCTTATATAGCGCTTTTCCAGCTCAAGAGCTGCTCAAGGCGCTGGCTGATACAGGATCTAACTCCACCGCCCGAGGCGCCCACTTGCAGCCTTTGGGCGCATCGTCGGACGCCTAGACCGCTGAGCACAATCCTGGGCTGAAGAAGGGACCTCATGCTTGCTGGGTGTATTTCTGTAGCCGACACTCACCCTTTTAGGACATGAGTGTCAGGATCTTTGAAGTCTATGCGAAGGAGAGCATGAGTGCACATACTAGACCTCAGCAGGGTGGAGAACAACTGAATCAAGAAATCTCTGAAATCCGGCCGGGGCCCAGGGGCCAAGCCCCGGTATTCGCCCCCTGGAAGAAAATGAATTTATGCTATTTTGAAAGTAATTTAGGGCCTCTCCTGAAAGCAAAAAGCACAAAGTAAACATGAATAGAAACAACAACAACCAAAAAAAAAAGAATGTTTTATGCACATGTCTTTCAAAAAAGTTAAGAATCTTGATTTGTAGGCCTAACAAAGTTTGAGGTCCACCACTGTTACACACAAACTCCACATTTCAAATTTTACTGGGCACACGTTTGTCTATTTTTTAGCTGTAAACAGGCAAGAATTTTTATAATTTTAGAGATATTTAGGGGTACGTTAGTAAAAACACTACATCTTAGGTATTAGTGACTAGTGTATAGATTTAAATGAAATAAAATGCAAAATGAACAGAAATAAATCTCTTTTGATTATCTACCTTTTTATACTTCTCTTGTCATGTCTTGTTTTTGATTACTCCATGTGTATACAATAAAAAAGTTTTAAAAAGTCCAAACAAGCCCCCTCCTCTTCTTCACTTTCATGCCAGTCTGAAAGATCGTATGCATATGCACACTACTGACACTAATTGTTTATGTCAGTACCGATCTCTTCCTCCGACTCCAAGTCCATTTCTCTCACTTTAATATCTGATAAATGGAAGCCTGTAAACTCTTCTTCATCAGTCGAAGAATCCAAACCATCCATTTTAGACACACACACAAGAAAATTTGAAAAAAAAATTCGAAAAAACGAACGCATTTTACAACAGGAAAACCGGAAGTCAATTGCCGGAAGTCTCGCAATCTTTCAAACAACGCGAGAATATAACCACATGGTTGATACGGACGCTTTTGGACGTTTTGCCTGTTTAAACCTTTGGCCGCTTTTGGCCGCTATGCCCAGTAAAGGGTAGCCCTCAGCTTCTCACACTCGGAACTCAATATTTTTTTCTCGGAAATGCAAATGCCTTCCGCGGAAATCCGCGGATTCGCGGAGAATTCTCCACCCTGCCTCAGTTTATACTCTCATCCGATAACTGTATGACCTGTAATTGTTGTCATTATATTGATAGCACAATACCTGTCACAGACGTTCCGTATTTGTGGTGTGCATTATTACTCCTGTATTAACAAACATCTCTCTCCTTTCTGTAGAGTCCTGTATCAACAAACATCTCTCTAATTTCTGTAGACTCCTGTATCAACAAACATGTCTCTCCTCTCTGTAGACTCCTGTATCAACACACATCTCTCTTCTTTCTATAGACTCCTGTGTCAGCAAACATCTCTCTCATTTCTGTAGACTCCTGTATCAACAAACATATCTCTCCTCTCTATAGACTCCTGTATCAACAAACATCTCTCTCCTTTCTGTAGACTCCTGTGTCAACAAACATCTCTCTCATTTCTGTAGACTCCTGTATCAACAAACATATCTCTCCTTTCTATAGACTCCTGTATCAACAAACATATATCTAGCTCCTGTAGACTCCTGTATCAACAAACATATCTCTCCTTTCTGTAGACTCCTGTATCAACAAACATCTCTCTCCTTTCTATAGACTCCTGTATCAACAAACATCTCTCTCCTTTCTGTAGACTCCTGTATCAACAAACATCTCTCTCATTTCTGTAGACTCCTGTATCAACAAACATCTCTCTCATTTCTGTAGACTCCTGTATCAACAAACATCTCTCTCCTTTCTATAGACTCCTGTATCAACAAACATCTCTCTCATTTCTGTAGACTCCTGTATCAACAAACACCTCTAGCTCTCCTTATGATAGATTCCTTTTTGCTCTCCAATTTTCTTTGTCTGTAGTTGGAACAGCAGAGCCTTAGCCACAGTATCAAAGATGTTTGATTTTGTTATTTTGTGTACTTGCCAAATTGCATTGTTGTCAGCTATATCACCTAATTGACAAGATGTTCACACTTGCAAACCCAGCTTATTACTCACATATACGCACACACATGCGCACACAGACACATGCACACACAATGATAAGAATCTGTGATTATGCACACCCTGGAACTACTGGACTCCCTGTTTTATAATAATAATAATAATAATAATAATAATAATAATAATAATAATAATAATAATAATAATAAAAATAAAGGTATCTAAATAGTGCTTTCTTTTTATGACATCGGTTCAAAGCACAGTTCTCACGTATTTATACTTAACATTGACATCAAAATACATACAAAAAGACGTCAAAACAAAAACAAAACACTAATAAACTATGCAAAGACATAATGCAAACGTGAAAAAGAATATTTATAAGTAAAATATAAAAGACGAGGGACGAGGGAGTGGGGGCTGTGGGTGTGCAGTGTGACGGTGGTAATCTGAATCACAAAAAAAAGGAATGATGCTGGTGATGAGAGACGAGATCAGACATTTTTTAAGGAAAGATGAGGTTTAGGCCCTCTTTATCCATCTTGCCAGCACACACACTCTCTGTCCACTAGTGTGATTCACTGATTACCTAACCAACCCATTTCTTTGTGTGCAGATGTCATCCAAGAGCAAGCCACTCCAGCGCAGCTCAGCCATCTGTGAAGACATTATGCCAGAGGTCAAGATACTTCCAGAGGTCAAGGTCATTACCACCCCCGCCCCAGACAACGACGACAGTCCGTGCGAATACAGCGGTTCTCTCCCTTTATTAGGACAGGTCGTGAATTGTCCCAGTATTATAATTATTATTAGTTTTTTGTTGTTGTTATTATTGTTAATTGATTGGTGAATTGATTGAGGAATAATAATTGTGATTTTATTTTTTTTTTATTTTTTTTTTTTTTACAAATATTGGTTTGTGATAGTGGTAATGGTGATAATGTTGATGTTATCCAGGAGGGTGAATTACTTGTTGTTAACAGGACGCCAGCAGAGGCAAGCTGCAGAAGAATGGGTCGCTCAGTTCAGACGCTGGAACCAGCAACTGCAGTTTATCTAGAGGTGTGATGCTTTTTCTGTAGATTTTGTTACTTTTCACAATGAGAAACTTCGGAAAGTTCTGTTGATTATGTTCTGTTTAGTTTTATCATGTGGTATTGTGACATCAAGAATCAGCATGATTCTGTGTAGCATATTCAGTATGAGGTTGTTCATTTACCTAAAGGATCTGCAGACAATATGTAGGGGAATCTTGGTGCGTCGCCACACCTTGACTAATCACTTTTAATGTTGTGGCTGAGTGGTCTAAAATTGGATTAACTTGCCTTGTCCACAGGCCAGAAACCAATGGCGCCTGACAGGTGTGGGATCGATTCCGCCCCTGGGCACTATGTTTCTCCGAATATTATTTACTTTCGATTTGGGCAATGTTCTTGGGGGTTTCCTTTGGGTACTTCGGTTTGCTCTCCCAACAAAAATTTGAAAAACTCTAACTATTATTATTCCCCAGGGGAGGCGGCCCACAATTTCCTGTTAACTCTACCAGACCGAGTTACCGCATTTCAGGTTATAGCGTTAATTCCAAAATACCGAGTTACCGAATTTCAGGTAATTGGGACAACGCGTCATGTATTGCTAAAAATAGCAGCCAATCAGGGGATAATCTCGCATCTAGTGCGAGGTTTGTCATTGCAAATGGCTGCTCCCTTGAAGCACGCTATGTTTCTGTGAATAAACTGGATATTTTTGTGAAAATTCGCCATGAAAAGATCTACAAATGAACCGAGCACTTCCACAGGAAAAAGAGCAAGGCCTGCACGCTTCACAACGCAGCAGGTACTGGAAGCTTTGGATGATTCAGACGACAATGAAGTAGATTTTCTTCAGCAGTATGATTATTCTAGTTCGAGTGACCACTGGTTTGCATAATACTAACAGTTTTCTAACCCATATAGATTTTCCTTATTTTTTGCCTGGGAAGCCAGGTATAGAGGCGAATTAGCCTGGGGGGCGAAGGTCTGGTAGGGTTAAAAAGAAACAAGTGTTAAAAATCAAAATGAATAACCATGCTTGTGAATTTCACAAAGTTGACAGCTGGCATGAAGAAACGTGTGATCTTGAAACGTAAATGTGGTATAGTTAGTGGTTGCAAACCACAGTGCCATGCTTTTGAGCCCTTCCCTCAGTTCAGTCTTGTGGATTCCGGCTGTAGTTTTTGTTTTGTTTTATCATTTTGGTTTTAAGAGTACAGTGTTGGTTTTATCATGGTGCCAGGCTGATACAGATTTGTTATTGTTGTGGGTATGGTTCAGAGTCCAGTATAGAAAAGAGCAGTGTGTCACTGTACAAGGACAGCAGTGGTTGTGATCTGGAAGAGTTCATCAAGAAGACGCTGGTTAAATCCAAGAAAGACAAACAGATGTTGTTGAACCTGGAACGAGACTTCAAAACCTTTGTCAACTCTGAGTAAGTAGTGCTTGGCTATTTTTCTTTAATGAATGGTTGTTGCGTTGTTTAGATGGTTTGTTTGCTGATGAAGCTAAAAGCTCAGGTGTGGCTGTGCACATAGTGGTTAGAAAACAACCACCCGCTGACTCTGTGCATGGAGAGGTGACGTTGAGACATGTAAGCTGACTGACTTGTACACATTGATTGAGTCATGGACTTGCTGCAGTTGATGGACCGACTTATTTACCTAATTGACTTAACTGACCTAATTAACTGATTGATTTGCATATTGATATTGTATTGCTTTGCCTGTGTTGACAGGGATCAGCACTACCAGTTGGCAGAGATGTGTTCCTATGACCGCATGATTTGTCACCGAGTTGCAGCTTTCTATGGCATGGAACACAACATTGACAAGTCTGGGAAATGTGTCATCGTGTCCAAAACCAAGATCACCCGCATGTAAGTACGCTGTCTGTGGGCTGTAACTTGTACATTTGGTGGCCCAACGCTCTCTGTACTGAAGTATGTGTAATGGGTGAACAACAAACATTTACGCATGTGGCACTGTTCGCATGTAGATGAGTGTCATGTTATGGTCAACAGCCTTCCACAGCATGAAAGACACAAGACAAATATGGGTTTACTTATGACTCCTTCTTATGAGAGTATAAACCGAGGTCTAGTCTGTGTCGCATACATTCCATCATAACGGACTTTAAAGATTCTGACGCTCATGTCCTAGACGGGTAAGTGCCGGTGACAAAAACACACCCAGCAGGCACCTAGGTCCTTCTCCCCCATCCCTGGCTGCCCAGGATTGTGCTCAGTTGTCTGGAGCATTATTATGATACACCCAAAGGCTGCAAGTTGGCGCCTCGGGAAGCTCGAGTTCGATCCTGTATCGGCCAGCGCCTTGAGTCGCCAAGTATGGCGAAATATGTGCGCTGTACAAATCCTCAATAATAATAATAATTATGACTGACAAATTGTGATGTCACAATACTATGACTGACTGTTACACGGCCATGGTCGGTTATTTAGCAATATGTCCTTTGCTGTGTATAATGAAATATCTGTACATGTACTAGATGCTTGATAGCCTATGATGGTGTGTGCAGACCCACATTTAGCTGTGAAGAACACGTCAGGAATGTGGAGTTATCGGACGAATCAGGAGAAAGGAAAACCATGCGTCTGCTAAAGAAACCTGCCAGCCTGGATGAGCGAGTGAGTTGCCTTGGTCAGTCATTGCTGCCTTGTTATGCAGTGTAAAGAATTGTTACGCAGGATTGAAAGACTCCAACCTTGATGTAGAAATAAAGGACTACATCTTGGCTTTATTGTGCTATTTTGACAGTGTCAAAAGTTGACACACCAACCTATAGATGACCTGCGCCAACAGACTCCAATTTATAACACTGAAATTCATTCACGTTTTACAAAATAATAAGCGCAGCCTAAAATGTTTTTAAATTATAGTGTTGTAGGGTGTACTTATTCCGCTGGCACACTCCCTTTGCCTGACTAAACATGAGTTGCTTTAACCACTGGGATCTCCGACACATCAACTGCTGTGTAATGCCAATAGAATACAATACCGGGTGTTCATTTATAATTGGGGGGTGGCGTGTAAACAAGCCTGTTGAATGATTTGTGTGTAATATGAAAATTGTCTCCCTTCAGAAGAGTTCCCATTGCTCTCAATTGATTCATAAATTGTTCTTACCTCGGAACAAACAACATAGTGCCTGCTAATGTTATAACATTGCACATCCAACATTTGTAGTTTCTTGGATTTATTCAATGGCGGTTTTTGGTTGTTTTTTTTCTTGAAAAAAAAAATTAAAAAATAATAATACGAATTTTGTGGACAGTAGGTACACATTTTTTCAGACTAGGCACACTGACCAAACTGAAAGTGATGTATCACTGAGCCTGATCATTTTTCACAGATAAATCTCCAGCTTTACTTGTTGATGGCATGATTGGATAATTGATTGTGAGTGCTTGGATAATTGATTGTGCTATTCGTCAGTCACAGGGTCGAGACAAGGAGAGGTTTTCAAACAGTCGAACAAAGTCGCTTGAGGAAAGGCAGAAGACATATGACGAGAAGCGTGCTGAGATATTTGGGTCTAAAGACGATCCTAACTATGCTGTGATAGAGTGAGTTGCTTTGTTGACTTACTTACCATTCATAGGCCCTGATGCACATTCCACACCGCACACAGCTTGCTTGTTTCTCTTTCCATTACACACCCCTGTAACAGTTCACATTTTTTCTTGCCAGGGAACCCTTAGACCAACTTTTTGATTGATTGAATTTCTGTCTTTCTTTCTTAATATAAAATAAAAGTAAAATGCAAAATAACACACACCAGTTATTTCAGAATATTTTGAAGATATTATTATTAGCTGTTGTTGAAAACACAATGACCATTTGTTTATTAATTTGTGAAGGAACTTGTTGTGCAGACAGGAGGCAGGAGGAAACTGCAAGCGCATGACCAGTCGTGAGTGGAGCAGCACAGACACAGGCTATGTGTCGGAGGACGGCAGTCGACTACGACGCAGCGTGATGGCCAAGGCTAATAGTTACGGTGGTAAGCCCACAATCCACCTATCTCCTAGTCTGCGAGCCTGCAGTCTGTCTAAAGCAGGTAGTCACGCCTTCATGCCTCTCTCCCTGCTCGCCTGCCTGCCTGGAAGTTTACTCGATGTTTTCAAACCCTGAACAGAATCAACCTGTTTTAGGAATGTTTTTTCACTTATCGTGAACTTCTGATTTTTTTATTTTTTTTTTAATATCTCTCACTTTTGGTTGCAGCCTGCAGTCTGCGCTTTTTATTTGCATCATTGTGTTTGAGAACTTGATGCTTGCTCTCCAGGCCTTCTCTATTGGTGCTTTGGGTTGTTTTTATCACTGAGTATTTTCATGGCTTTTTTCCATCTTCGCCTTCTTTATTGGCATCTTGTTTGATTTTATAATTACTCTTCTATAGCCATGTTACACTCGATTTTTGTTTTTCTATCAGTAGTTGATTCAGCCCCGATGCTTGAAATCCTGATAGGTGTAACTCAGATTCGTTTATCCACGCAACCCGTTCAATCATCAACAAGGCTGGAGTCGTCGTATGAAGTTTTCCACTTTTATTCAGGATACATCAACAACTGCATACAATCGTTCAGTCGCTTTTTCCACTCTACAATTCTCAACTATCAACTTTCCATTTTTTACAACTTTCTCAACTCTAACACAACAACTCTCCCTACTTTCAACTCTCTCTTATTTTGAAACAGTGCGGCACTTAGTCTCTCTCTACTCCAGAACAGGCGAGACACCCCCGCACGACAAACCACAACCAATCAAAACAAATTTCATCATCACTGTCTCACGTCATACCACCTTATTTGTAATGGAAGCTTCTATAGTTACCACTAGAATTATCCATACGCTTCGATCGATAGTAAACAACCAACTGTAGAAAATTCTCAAATAATATCGAGCAACTAAAATTACCAACGTTGTACAAAGCTTCTTCTAATAACAACGCAAAATCAAATCAAAGATAAATACACTCTGTTACAACATGCTTAGCAAAATAAAACGATCTGATCAATCGTGCGTCATACACGCAAGCCTACTATTGCACGCGTTTCACACGTAAGCCTACCATCGCACGCGACTCCAACGTAACAAGCCACTTGACCACTTTCTTTAGATGTGAATCTGCTATCAGTTCAGATCTGCTGTTGCCTCACTATTGAGTTGTGGCATACCCCAAATATCTGCGTATTTTACACTATATTATATATTTTGCATGTTTTATCGTATTTCCCCGATGTTTCTTGGTGATTTTGATCTTTTGGGTTTTGCCACCAAATTTGGTAACAATTTTCATTTTCAATGTCGTACGTGGTATTTTTTCCACCTGTCATTCGGTTTGTGTGGGGTTTGGAGAAATCCTGTTTGGCATTGTGGTTTTCTCACATCAAGGATGCAGTAATTGTATTGGGCACTGGTTCTCATTGAAGCCTGCTTGACCTCAACATGTTGGGGAATTGCGCTGTATTAATGTTCCTACTCATTTCTTGGAGATGGCTTCTCTTTCTGTTCTTTCTCTCTGTTGAGTTTTGTGTATCCGTTTGCCTTTGCAATTTTCCTGCTTTGGTTTGATGTTGCTGGATTGCTGGGTTTGTCTATAGTCATAATACTTTGTGCTACCCACTTAGCTGTTGGATTGTAATTGTTTGCCATTTTGTGGATCTCTGGACTTAAAGGTTTTCTGCTGCTACTTATTTCTATCTTCTTTTCTTTCTTATCAAGTTTTGACAGTGTTATTTTTCTTCTGACCTTTTTGTTGTGATTGGGATTGTACTTTGTCAGTGGGTTCAGTAATACTCCATATGTCAGTGTGTTCAATAATACACCATATGTCTGTGGGTTCGGTAATGCTCCATCAGGCATGCAGAGCTGCCAACCCCTACGGAACGTCCGTAGTTTCTCCGGAAAATGTTCTTTAGTTCCGCAACTACGCCATTTCAAGAAATACTACGGAAGAAAAATTTCAAAGCATACCTATTTTTTTACAAGTATCGAAACAAAGCCGCGAGAGACGTAGGCCTACTAGGCTTTCGTCAATATCATAGACTTTCGTATAGCGCTTTGCGTGTGCGCTATTTTTAGCTCAGCAGCCACTGCGCGGTAGACTGAGAGAGAGAGAGAGAGAGAGAGACCACAGTCATGTCCTGTGATCCCCGTGTTTCCTTCAGGCGATTACACGCGAGGACTCGCGATTAATCGCGATTCCTCGCCGCGTATGGTGTTTCCTCGCGCACTTATTAAAAAATTTTTTCAGGAACATTTCTATCATTTTAAAAATAAATATTTGAAAGTTAATGCTTTTTGTGTTGGTGTTTGGTTTTTATTTAAGCTAATATCAACATTTTAAATAATGCTCATTTTATCATGTGAAAGTACTTGTTCGTACATTTGCTACTGAAATTGAGCTGAAACTACTGATATTTTTCTTTGTTTGCTACTGAAATTTTTTTTAGGGGTTGGCAGCTCTGGGCATGAGATTTCTCCGTTAATGAACGGAAAACCGTTAATTTTGAAGTCCCAGGGGTCATTTCTGAGATTCTCACAGAACCGATGAAAAAATTTGGGTAGTTGTGGGTATGTTATTTTACGTTATCTTGAGCAGACAATTTTTATCCCCAAAGCATATTGTCATGAAATTCCTCAAGAGATTTTAATAATATGAAGCCGTTTGAGAACGGCACTCTCAGTTACTATTCAGTACACTTTCGGCTTCAACGTTTTTAAACGAACTGTTTGAGAATTCCTGTTCCTGTATACCTGTGCCTTCTTGTCATCATCAACGTGCCAGTTTGGAAATTGAAACCGAGTGACAAAGCTCTTGGGAGAGATTTAGACAAGAAAGGAAGCGTCAAAAACTGGAGTTGGAAGTGGTTGGAGGAGTCCTTGACACTTTCTTTTTCAACCCAACCTTTCCTTTCTTTTGCATGTACATTCATGAGCAAGTGTTGAATAGAGCTGAGAGACAGCAATTCAGAACATCTACAATTTCAGCAGTTTGTTATTATTAATTTTAGTACATTTCTTTATAATTATATGAACTACTAAATAATGCCATCTGCTTTATGTTCAAATGTACACCCAAACAGCCTTCAGCACAGCTTCAGTGTTTGACTCTGACTATAAGTGATTGGTGACAAAACAATGTGTTTCTTTTCACTGCTCAGATGTCAGGAGAGCGATACCTTTTCAATCAGAAATATGAAAAACGTTCAGCTGAAGCCTTTTGAACCCCCACAAGGGGTTTCACCCCTTTACCCGACTGGGTGCCTATGCTGGCCTCCAGACCCCAGCTAAATTTTCAGTTAATTTCAATATTCTCAGATCTCATTCCTGTCCCTATGTTGGTGGGTTCAGAAATACTCGCTACATCAGTGGGTTCAGTAATACTCCCTATGTCAGTGGGTTCAGTAATACTTCCCTATGTCTGTGGGTCAGTACTCCCTATGTCAGTGGATTCAGTAATACTCTCTTTGTCAGTGGATTCAGTAATACTCCCTATGTCAGTGGATTCACAAATATTTCCTAGGCGTGCCACACTGCCTTGTATGCCTGTGCAGAGCGCTTTATAGCGTTTGACTACCCTCAATAAAATAAGCAAAAAGAAATGTCCTTGTTGGTTGACTAATAAAAAGGTTCGTGTAAAATGTGGGATGTGAGTTATCTAACCTGTAAGAAGTGGAATAACTTAATCTTGGACCTCATCCTTAGGAAATTATTTTCCGCTGACAGTAGTTGAAGTTTGTGAAATATGTGCCATAGACAAAGTGTGAAATATGTGCCATAGACACAGTGTGAAATATGTGCCATAGACACAGTGTGAAATATGTGCCATAGACACTGTGAAATGTGAAATATGTGCCATAGACACAGTGTGAAATATGTGCCATAGACAGTGTAAAATATGTGCCATAGACACAGTGTGAAAAATGTGCCATAGACACAGTGTGAAATATGTGCCATAGACACAGTGTGAAATATGTGCCATAGACACAGATAGCCATTTCTCTGCTTTCTGAACTTGTCAGTTTATCAGCTGGGATTGATGAAAATCACGTGACTCACTTACAAAAACATTGTGAGAAGAGACCTTCAGCTAAAGTCCTGGAGAAGGACAGTTTAATGCCCGAAGTACAAGTCACTCATTGACAGATTAACAGCACAATTGAAAAGGAACATTTTTAAAAGAGAATAATATTCATAGGTAGAACTTTTTTAATAAAAAATGCAATAAGAAAGTAATACTAAAGAAGGAATGTGTTGTGTGTGAGCGGCGTTGTAATGACAATGTTTGATGGATTTGCAATGCGTTGTTTCAGATTCTATAACAAGCTACGACTGCACTCCAGTGCGTACAAAGCTGGCCTCTCCAGACACCTCCCAGTCACCCATCTCTCGCAGCAGTTCCGTCGATGTCAACTCTCCCTGTCAAGGTTTGCTGCCATAATCGTTTGCCGAAGTATTAAGATGATTTGTGTAATCATTTGTCAAAGTTTTACAATAATGTTGTCATTTCATTTGTATTACGTAATTTCCCAGTTTAAAAAAAATTCAGGACACATGACTTGTTGGAGAGAAAACGGTTATAAATATATATATATATCTGTTGGTATGAAACATTTATGTATTGAAGCAGGAGCAAATATAACTATACTTATGGAAAATTGTGGCGAGGTATAATGAAAAATGTAGGTTGAAAAACGTGAATGTTAAAAATGGAATGACTTGATTTGATTTTGTGATTTTGAATCGAACATTTTAGTCGCTGAAAAGGTGACATTTCAGTGGTCTGTTTAACAAGAGAAGAATTTCATGGGGATGTAATTAGGGAAGCTTTGTCAATGAAAGCGTAGCTGCCACAGCACAGTTCCAGCCAAAAGCAAGGCAAGTGGGAAGCACCACTATGCACTGTTAACCTGTAACAACTCCGCTTATTGTACTGCAAGATGGACTATGCCCATTGGCCACTTTGATCCATTTCAGCACCCATATGGATAGTGTACAACTCATTGTCTCAAAACATGGCTGTCAGTGTTTGTAGTATCACTATGATGTGTGTACTTTAGGTACAAACATCTGAGCCACACAACCTTACCTTTCAGCCCTTTGTGACCCACAGACACAACTTGAAAGCGTTCTGTTCACACGCACGAGGGGACTTTTTTAGTTGCTGGGACATCCACATATCATTGTACAGTATTGAAGATAACTTATGATCTCACTGGAAGAAATGTAGACAGGGCATTGGAGGCAGGTAGAGAAGACGGAGCAGGGGGCTCAAGGCCAACAGAGATAGAAGACAGCAAATTAAAAGGTTCTCTATTAAGCTTTTTCTCTAAAAGCTACTTCAGTGAAGAGATGGTTGTGTGAGAAAAATGACTGATAACATTGGTTGCTGTGTTTTGTGTAGGGATGAGCGGTGGACCTCAATACACCGTTCTGGTTGCTCCAGACATCCACACTATACCTCCCGGTGCTTACGTGGTCAACCCTCAAACATGTTAGTACCTCTATACCTACTCTGTCTCATGCCAGTGTACCTCTGCATTGACTGTGCATTTCAGTGTTGACTGCTTCGCTGGGTTTATTTGCAGTTTGCAGCTGCTTAGTGCATCAATCAGCGTCTTTCCTTTCACTTGCCTATATTTGATGTATATGTTGGAATGTCCCTAAAATATGGCATTTTACATTGTAACTGTTGGCTCACCTTTATTTGGCTGTGACTTATTGTATTATGGGAGGGCCAGCTGTTGGCATTGGCCTGCATCTCTCAGTGCATTGGACTGTAGCTAATGTGAGCTTTGGCTGTCTGTAGTATGTTGCCATGGCTGTTCACTGAATTCACATGGTCTAATTGCAGTGCTGGATGTCTGTTTCTTTAACCTGCTGTTTACATTAGCCTGCAGCTTTCCTTGTTGCCTGTTGCTAGATACCTTGGCCTGCCAGTAAGGCCTTGTTGTTAAGTGTGATGCCTTGGCCTGTCAGGCAGTTGCTAAGTGTGATACTTGGGCTATTATATGGCGATTGGCCTATTTCTAGCAGGATTGGTAGTCTGTGTTGACTATTGACATACACCTGCCTGGTCTGCGATCTTTTTTTCAAACTGTTGGATGTTGTAAGCTTATTCCTAGTTCTAGTTCACTGTGTAATCATGTTGGCTGTTTTGATAGGTGGCCGTACAGTGGCTTGTTGTGAGATATTATTGTACCATTGCTAAATTGTGTTGTTTTCATTATAGTTATAATATTTGTAGTGTCTTTTGGACGTTCTCATTGGTGCTTTGTACATGTTCTTGGCCAGCTGCTTGTTGTTGTCAGGCTAATGACACCTTTCTTTGCTTGAAACCAGAGATTCACTGATGCAGTTCTTTTATGTATAATGCTTTCATTAACCGTCTATGCCTGCGTAGCTAGGGCTGTTTATTTTCCTTAGTGTGTGGTAGGTTGTGGTGGTGTTTAGCCTAGCAGTTGTGTGCCTAGCAGTTGACAGGTGTAGCTGTTGTACTGTGCTGATGATGGCTTCAGCCTATTGTGATGTGTATTCACTCTGGGCTGGTTATATTTATTTTGTGCTTGACTTCCTCCTATCACTGTTCAACACATTTTATAAACATGCACATACGTATGAACCAGTGTTCATCTTGAGCGTTCCGCCTGCATATGGTCGCAGCAATAATCAACACCACATAAGCTTGATAATTATTTGCAATAAATAAATAGGTGTATAGATGCCTGATGCCTGGCGCAGACAAATCAATCAGTCCACGTTGCGTTCTATTAGTCCCCTATTTCACCTGTTCCTTTTGCTTAGATCCCATTCTCTCTGCACTCATCATTTTATTTTGATTTGCTGTTCTAAATTTCCCTTTCTGGTTGGCATACAAATTCATATGTCTGTCATATATAGTTTTGCTTTTCTGTGTGGACAGAATCCTCATCCCTTTTCATAATTTAGTTTTGCTTCCTGCTGTTACTTGGTGGCTGTTTTGTGTATGGGCTGTATTTGTGTAGCTAGCTGTACCATTGTGCTGCCCATCTTTCCTTTCAGTTTACACTTTGCCTTTTCCTTACGTCTTGGTTATATTTGTTGACATTGTGTTGGTTCACCAGCACCTGTTATAAATGGTCGGCATGACAATCGTTTGTTTCATTTTATCATCTTGTTATGCTGAGCTTGCTATTCCATTTGCTCTGTCCATGATGACTACAGCATGGTCTGTGGTAGAGACTGTGTTGTAACACCACTATTTGGCATGGACCATTGGATTCATGGTGCCTTTATAGTTTGTTGTACAACACAAATTGTGCATTACTTTAAGCTACTTGCAACATATATAGTGTGTTGTACATAACGCATATATTGTGCATTACTTTAGGCTACATACATAGTGTCCTGTGGCTACATGCTACATATATAGTGTGTTGTACGTAACACATCTAGCATATTAAGTGACGTAGATGTCTTTGTGTGCTTTGTCTTGGTCGTGCTAGTATTGTGTTATCTTTGCTGCAGCCCGCACGGTCTGTCGTTGGAAGCATTTTGGATGGTTTCCATGGCACTTCAGCAAGCTGCAGTATTAGTTCCCGAGCTGTAAAGCTCAGTAACTACTGTTTTCTTTTTAAAATCCTTCTTGTCTAGGCAGTGACTTGGCACTTTGCGCCATTGTCATCTTCAGCCCTTGTGACTGGTTTCCAGTGATTAACATAACCTAATAGTTTTTGGTCACTACAATTTTGGCCACATTAATGGCCTTAAAATGATGGTTGACGTGGCTTAATTTCAGGTCACCGAAGATTTTCTGTGGGTACTCCAGTTTACTCCCTATCCCTTGGAAGGCAGTAAATGTACATTTTAAAAATGACTATTGTTTTCTTTCTGCCTTTTATAATAGTGGATGGTTCCCGTCACCCGCACTAAGACATACGGCCAACGTGCATTCGCTTACTCCGCACCTAAGCAATGGAATTCCCTTCCCGCCCATATCCGCAACATACAATCAACACAAGCATTCAAAAAGGCCCTCAAAACCCACCTCTTCAAACTGCATTATTCAGATTGATTTGTATCCCGCTGCCATTCTCTCATCTTTTGTCTTTGTCTGATCCGTAAGTGTATAAACGGCTGTAAATATTTATACTGTTTTTCTTCCTGGGCCTAACCGGGCATATAAATAGCTGTGAATAGGTTTTTGCTATTCTATTTTCTGTCTTTTTTGTCATTTGTGTACATAGTTGTAAATAGTATATTTTTGTCTTTTTTTGTAATTTATGTACATAGTTGTAAATAGTCTGTACCTTTACTGTCCCGTCTTTTGGTGTATTGTAGCAAAAGTGATGTTTCATCGAGTGCATGTATTTATATGTAATGACTATGTAAAGCGTGGTGAGTCTGGTCATAGGCTGGAGTACCCGCTATATAAAAATCCGTTATTATTATTATTATTATTAATAGTGACCCTTCTTAACCACCTTCTGTAATAGTGACCTCTGTTGACCACCTTCTGTAATAGTGACCTCTGTTGACCACCTTCTGTAATAGTGACCTTTGTTGACCACCTTCTGTAATAGTGACCTCTGTTGACCACCTTCTGTAATAGTGACCTCTGTTGACCACCTTCTGTAATAGTGACCTCTGTTGACCACCTTCTGTAATAGTGACCTCTGTTAACCACCTTCTGTAATAGTGACCTCTCCTGACCACCTTCTGTAATAGTGACCTCTGTTGACCACCTTCTGTAATAGTGACCTTTGTTGACCACCTTCTGTAATAGTGACCTCTGTTGACCACCTTCTGTAATAGTGACCTCTGTTGACCACCTTCTGTAATAGTGACCTCTGTTGACCACCTTCTGTAATAGTGACCTCTGTTGACCACCTTCTGTAATAGTGACCTCTGTTGACCACCTTCTGTAATAGTGACCTCTGTTGACCACCTTCTGTAATAGTGACCTCTGTTGACCACCTTCTGTAATAGTGACCTCTGTTGACCACCTTCTGTAATAGTGACCTCTGTTGACCACCTTTTGTAATAGTGACCTCTGTTGACCACCTTCTGTAATAGTGACCTCTGTTGACCACCATCTGTAATAGTGACCTCTGTTGACCACCTTCTGTAATAGTGACCTCTGTTGACCACCTTCTGTAATAGTGACCTCTGTTGACCACCTTCTGTAATAGTGACCTCTCCTGACCACCTTCTGTAATAGTGACCTCTGTTGACCCCCTTCTGTAATAGTGACCTCTCCTGACCACCTTCTGTAATAGTAGGTATGCTAAAGCCTCTTTGCTGACTGGTCCGCCTAGCAAAGAAAACGAAAAATCACTCGATTTTCAACTTACGTTTTTAACATTGCTATTGTACCAAAAAAGAATAAAACATACATACAAACAAACTTGATTGTATTGTTTTTATTTTCTGTTATTTTCTTTTTATTTTGCGTTTGTTAAATTATTTATATTTAGCAGTAATTAATGGTACCTAGTGACCACAATCGTAATGCAAGAAGCTTCGCGCAAGTTTACATCCGGTGTTTCAAAATCAAACTGTTCCGCGGCTTTTGATTGGATGGTGCTAACAATAGAACCAATGAAAAGGCCTGTTTCTTAGCTTTATGCTGATACCACATTTGACCTATTTCAAACATGTGCGCGATGCTGAGAGAGTTTTAAAGTTTTCAAATCGAAGTTTTCAAGTCTTTTTCTGTGAAAGTTTGAGCAAATGTGTACTTTTTAGAAAGATCAATCTTTCCTCTTTCATCTGGCATAAAGAACATTAGAATCCGTGCGATAGCCGCCGAACAGTTGAATGGCGAAGTTACATTTCTGACACGGAAAGCGATGCGCCGGCTCTTTCGACAGAGCCAAGCAGTAGCCTATCATGGCTGAAGTGCTTCAAGTGACCGAAGACAACGATTTGCCGCAGCCATGCGCTGCCACAAATTTCAGTCTAAACGATCTTGTAAAAGTGAAGTAAATGTATTTTAATTGTTTTTAATGTTTGTTTGGAACCGCAATTTTGGCTAAATCTTTCGGAATTTTGTTTTAAAACTCGGTGCCAGCAGTCGTGCAAATCGATCGGCAATTTGCATCATCGTGTGTAGAAAGCGTCTGTATTCTATCACCAAGTTAATTAATAATTGGTTCTTAAGATGACATTGGATGTTCTTTTTCTTTTCATAAAGCTTTAAAGTTACGTTTAAAACACTATTTGGCTAAAATAAATGTGAGAAATAGTAAATGTTTAAAATATTTATCAAGGGTCACTTAACCGGAAGTTGTCATTCGTCGTCTGCTACAGCTTTTGTCTGCATGTAAACAAAGCTGTTTTGCCCTATAATCGATTGGAATTGTATCATACAGTTGGCATGAATGCATTTAGATCTAATTAAAAATATTTTGTGCTACTTCAATGAGGAAGTATTAATTATAATTTCTCACATCGAGTGTCTAAAGTGTATTTTTTATGCTTTTTCATGGCTCTCTTCTCACTTAATGTTTTTTTTTATTGGGATTTGAACATCAATCCAGCTTCCCACAACATGAGGGAGTGGAAACTAGAAGATTGTTCAAATGTTGAACAAAAATACAGCAAAATCAAAGAAGGATTTTGAACTACTGTTTTCCAATGCTACTGGATGTGTTTGTACCGCCTACCGGTAACATGATTTCACTCAATAATATTAAATCTGCAAAAAATTGACTTTTTGAAAACTAAATAAAATGCAATATTTTAATGCATAATTCCATAAAGAATACAATTCTGAACATTTTTATATAAAATAATAAGAAATGTGACATTTACAAGGGAAGTTATTGCATTTGCAAGATTTTGACATTTTTCGGCATAACCTCACTGACAAAACAATGTTTTTTACCAACTTTGAACTGTTGTGCTGACTTTGTTTATCACATTATCAATCTGAAAAAAATTGGAGACAGTCTTCAATATCATGCCAACAAGCACCATAAATATTAGTTATATGAGGTAAGAAATAAGATCACAGTGGTGACTCAAAAATGGACTTTTTCTTGTTTTGCTTTTGTGACCGTAATTACCACTAAAATTGACGTCTTTGGTTGACCATAACTTTTGAAGAAATTAAGTTACAGAAATAAAACTTGTACCATTGTTTTCAGAATAAAAAGTTCTACAAGATGAGATTATTTGTTTTGTGATTTTTTAATTTAAAAAAGAAGGCTTTAGCATACCTAGTAATAGTGACCTCTGTTGACCACCATCTGTAATAGTGACCTCTGTTGACCACCATCTGTAATAGTGACCTTTGTTGACCACCTTCTGTAATAGTGACCTCTGTTGACCACCATCTGTAATAGTGACCTCTGTTGACCACCTTCTGTAATAGTGACCTCTGTTGACCACCTTCTGTAATAGTGACCTCTCCTGACCACCTTCTGTAATAGTGACCTCTGTTGACCACCTTCTGTAATAGTGACCTTTGTTGACCACCATCTGTAATAGTGACCTCTGTTGACCACCTTCTGTAATAGTGACCTCTGTTGACCACCTTCTGTAATAGTGACCTCTGTTGACCACCTTCTGTAATAGTGACCTCTGTTGACCACCTTCTGTAATAGTGACCTCTGTTGACCACCATCTGTAATAGTGACCTCTGTTGACCACCACCTGTAATAGTGACCTCTGTTGACCACCTTCTGTAATAGTGACCTCTGTTGACCACCATCTGTAATAGTGACCTCTGTTGACCACCTTCTGTAATAGTGACCTCTGTTGACCACCTTCTGTAATAGTGACCTTTGTTGACCACCTTCTGTAATAGTGACCTCTGTTGACCACCTTCTGTAATAGTGACCTCTGTTGACCACCTTCTGTAATAGTGACCTCTGTTGACCACCTTCTGTAATAGTGACCTCTCCTGACCACCTTCTGTAATAGTGACCTCTGTTGACCACCTTCTGTAATAGTGACCTCTCCTGACCACCATCTGTAATAGTGACCTCTGTTGACCACCATCTGTAATAGTGACCTCTCCTGACCACCATCTGTAATAGTGACCTCTCCTGACCACCATCTGTAATAGTGACCTCTGTTGACCACCTTCTGTAATAGTGACCTTTGTTGACCACCTTCTGTAATAGTGACCTCTGTTGACCACCTTCTGTAATAGTGACCTCTGTTGACCACCTTCTGTAATAGTGACCTCTGTTGACCACCTTTTGTAATAGTGACCTCTGTTGACCACCTTCTGTAATAGTGACCTCTGTTGACCACCATCTGTAATAGTGACCTTTGTTGACCACCTTCTGTAATAGTGACCTCTGTTGACCACCATCTGTAATAGTGACCTCTGTTGACCACCTTCTGTAATAGTGACCTCTGTTGACCACCATCTGTAATAGTGACCTCTGTTGACCACCTTCTGTAATAGTGACCTCTGTTGACCACCATCTGTAATAGTGACCTCTGTTGACCACCATCTGTAATAGTGACCTCTGTTGACCACCTTCTGTAATAGTGACCTCTGTTGACCACCATCTGTAATAGTGACCTCTGTTGACCACCTTCTGTAATAGTGACCTCTGTTGACCACCATCTGTAATAGTGACCTCTGTTGACCACCTTCTGTAATAGTGACCTCTGTTGACCACCTTCTGTAATAGTGACCTCTGTTGACCACCTTCTGTAATAGTGACCTCTGTTGACCACCTTCTGTAATAGTGACCTCTGTTGACCACCTTCTGTAATGGTGACCTCTCCTGATTACTGCGCTTTCAGTTCATTAGAGACAAAGCGGGTGATAGCATCCTGTTTTATAATTATTGTTAATTATTGTTGATGATGATGATTTGACAATGCTAAAGCATATCAATGTGCTCCATGTCCTGTAAGCATGCAGCCTTAAGAATAAAGCCAACTTGTTACTTTTGTGGGTTGTCATGCCAACATTTTTATTTTATTTTATTTTGATTTGACCCTTTATTGTCCATTTTTATCGGGGAAATTCTGGGCCGCCTCACTGGGGAAGGCGTAGTTGCAGCTTGTTGTGAGCCCAAACCTAGCCTACCTAATAATAGTGTTTTGGAAATATTTGCTGCAACAGGAAGCAACTGTACAAATGTTTGCAACAGTCTCGACATTGTCTTTTACATGTTTGGAACACGTACCTTGACATTCCCCAGTACATTACTTTCTGCAATTAAAAACTTGATGTGATGATGATGATGATGATGATGATGATGATGATTATAAAGTAGTCTTTTATAGTGCTGGTTTTAATAATAATAATAATAAGGGTATTTATATATTGGTTTTTCCTAATGACATCAGTTCAAAGCGCAGTTCTCACGCATTTATACTTAACGTTAACATCAAAATACATATGAAAAGAAGTTAAACGGAAACAAGACACTAGTAAGCTATGCAAAGACATAATACAAACATGAAAAATAATATTTACGAGTATAATATAAAATAGGAGGGAGGGAGGGAGAGGAGGAGAGAAGCTAAGGAGTGAGGTGGCTGGGGGGACGTGCATTGTGATGGCGGTGGTCTGAATTAGAAAATAAGGAATGATGCTGATCAGACATTTTTAAGAAAGATGAGTTTTTAAGTTAGACTTGAAAGTGGCTACGTTCAGAGAGCTGCAAAGAGAGAGAGAGAGGAAGAGAGTTCCAAGTTGAAGGATCAAGCACTGAGAAGGCTTAACAGCCTGCAGAGGAGAGTTTGTAATGGGGTATTTGTAGCATGAGTGTGTCATAGGAAGAACGAAGATTTCTAAATGGCTTGTAGAAGTAAATGTTCTGGGTGAGGTAGGAAGGGGCTAATCCATGAACGCACTTGTAACAGAAAGTACAGATTTTGTAGATAATCCTATGAGGGACAGGAAGCCAGTGGAGAGAATGTAGGAGTGGTGTGATATGATCAGATTTTTTTTCTTTTTGGAGAACCAGACGAACAGCTAAGTTCTGAACAGAAGAGGAAGGAAGTCCAGCCAGAAGAGAGTTACAATAATATAAGCGTGGCAGAACAAGAGAGGAAATTAGTTTGGCTGTAGCGCCAGTGACCAGATGCTTGCGGACAAGGCCTGTTCTACGAAGCTGAAAGTTGCATGTTTGACAGGTTTTACAGATGAATTCTGACATGGAGTGTGTGTTGTGAAGGATGACACCAAGGTTTTTGACAGAATATGACATAGGAATATATAGTGGTTTGGCCAAGAGTGACAGTGTCTAAAGGAGAAGAAGACAGGTTGTGTTTGGTACCGGTGAGCATAACTTCAGTTTTGTTAGCATTGAGCTGGAACTTGTTGGCAGTAACCCAGTTAGAAATGTTTTTAAAGACGTCAGAATAGATGAAAGGTTTTGAGGAATGTCACTGTTTTTGAGCTTTTAATCTTCTGTGTAGAAATGGTGGAAAGATTGATGTTTTTGTTTTTTAATGTCAAATGTATTTTAACTGTGGAGAACGAAACAAATGCATTTTGAATATGTGAAAGATTTACAAAGTACATAGGGATAAAGGGTAAAGATTTTTGTCTGTATTTGTATATGGAGTTTGGGTTCATTATAATTATATCTCTACAATTTTCTTGGCTACATAGATATTGACTAGGAACAATGATGGTTTACAAACTATTTCACAGTAGTATATTGAACGTTGCTATTGTACAGTGCTTGGTTTTCATCTGAGTGGTAACTAGGATATTGTACTCCAGCAGTTTGGTGGTAGCTGTTTGTGCATAATTTTTTACAGCTGGTCTGTTGACATACAATTCTGCATTATTGTTATGTACCAGTTGCCAAGTGTCTACAATACTGACATGATGCACATTTCCAATTAGACATAGTTACTTTATTTATTGTAGTTATCATTGAGTCAAAGAACGGTGGTTTTTCTGTCCCAGTGAAATTGTCATACAGATTTAAAAAATAATTATTTGTTGATATACAGCCGGTCAAATTCTTGTTAGCAAACTAAGAATAAATACTATATAGCATTATTTTGATAAATTACATTTTCAGATAAATATATGTCTATTAACAAAAAAACAAATTAACAAACAAATATTTGAATAAATAGAAGAAAATGGTAATCAGATCGTTATTTTGCAGAAGGGAATAATCTGTTTTGGGAAACTAGTGCTACAGAATAGTACTGAGGAACGTTTATAATAATGAGTCTTGTGAACATACCAGCGTGAAGCTTGCCGTTGTTGTTGTGATTATAAAGGATTATTATTTCTAATGCATCTCCTTTATCTCCTACAGTACAACCTCACACCAATGCAGATGGTACGCCATATCGCTACGACCCCAACGACCCTCCAGCATGGTTGGTGTCTTCCGCCTCTTCACACCATCACCAGCAGCATCATCATCATCATCCACAGCAGTCCATGGCCACCAGCATCAGCTACAACCCTTCCCCATCCTTACAAGTGCAATATACAGTCAGTGACCCCATTTTATAGCTCATTTAATTCATTTCGTTGAAGTAAATTACAATTTGAATTTGTATTGTGTGTAGATGTTATATGATGTCACTTTCAGGCTAGAAGCAGACCCTAGGGAACAGGAAACTAAGCAGGCAACGAGAAACTTCCAACCTTTTATGAAGACCCTTGTACTTGCTTGCATTATGTGACGAACTCCCTTCTCCAAGCTTTTTCTTTTACTTACAAATGTCAAGGAGGATGTTGAAAATCTTCAATAGATGCTGCTGTCTCTGTTTGCTACCCTCTATGGCATTCCATAAAACAAAACAGTTTGAGGACAAAAGGCTGTGGCTATAGATCTGGCTGTATCCCTGTATCCCACCTCTGTAAGATGTGTAGGTTTAACCTAAAGAAAATCAAGAGACTTCAACAAGGCAGGCTGATGTTTAACCCTCAAACCCCCACAGGAGCCTAAGCCCTATCTGCTTCTATTTCCTAGGTTAAAGCAAGTAACTCCATCAAAATGCTACACCATGCACATACAAAAATTAATTAAAACTGCACCACCCACCACTTATCATTATTAATAAATCAACCACATATTTTTCTTCAAAATGAAATGTTACACATACATTTTTCAAATATGTTGCAACTGGAAAAAAAATCTGAATGTCAACATTGCATACTGCACAACATGCAGCAATACGATCACTGCCACAAATAATAAAGCATCGATTGTTCATAATTTCTGTTATTCAAATCCGACAGAAAAAGATCGTCAAAGTGAAAGTCCAAATCACTTTCCACTCCATCATTAACCTGTACCAAATCAACCTCCTAAAATCCTTCAAATGGGTCATTTTCTTCATCTGATTCTGCAAGAATCTGACGCCATAATTCTCCGCCTCTCAAACTTCAAACTTTAATCAAACTTTGAAAATTCACTGTGTGCATTCTACACACTCTAAAAATGCAGTGAAAACTCCGCCGGAAACCGCAGGAAATCACGATCACGTGTGCGAGAATCTCGCACATTTGCTATAAATAGATTTCCACACGGCAGCCTCTGAGCAGACCACGTCATTACCGGTTGCTCAGCGAGCGTGCACATAGCAAAAATATCGGTCGCTCTAGGTCGCTCCGCGTGTTAAAGGGTTAAGATGGCATTAATTGAACTGAATGTGCATGCGTGAACGTTAGTTGTGGTGATTGCTATATATTGAATGCCTTAGAAGTTGTCATAAGAGCTCATTGAGTTCAGCAAGACCAGGCAGAAACTTTGCAAGCTGATTGACCATGCCCTTGAATAGCTGCAACTCCGTCACATCCGTCACATTGATCGGAGTTGGGAACTGGGTAATCGCAGCCACTTTGTTGGGATCTGCTCTGATGTCCAAGGCATCAATGATCGTTTCCTAAGAACTTGACAGAGCTTTTCGAAAACTCACACTTCTCTTCCTGAAGGTGAGTCATGACAGCTCTGACATGTCGATTGTTCTCTTGTGGAGTAGAGCTGTGAATTAGGATGTCATCCATGCGACAGACGACACCGTTGATACCTGCCAGCAGCTGTGTAATGGTTCTCTGGAATATTTCCGGTATGCTACCCATACCCATGGCTAGGCGATCAAAACAATATCTGCCAAAAGGAGTGTTGAAGGTGGTAAACGGTTTAGATTCTTCATTGAGAGGGATCTGATGAAAGTTACTGTTGGCATCAAGCTTTATAAAGACCTTACTGTCAGTGATTTTCGCCAGACTTTCATCAACTGAGGCCATTAGATGAACCTCCCTCCTGGCAGCTGTGTTGAGACATGTGAGGTCTACACACATTCTGATGCAGCTGTTCTGCTTTGGTACCACAGCAATGCCAGAGCCCACCACTCTGTAGGACTGTAACAGGAGGAATCACCCCTTATTTTGTCAATCTCTTCTTTCAATTTTGGCATGAGGAGGTAGGGAATTTTTCTAGATCTGGGTCTGTTGACAGAGTGTTGTGTTACTCTTGTTGTAAGAGCCTCATGCCTGTGAAAAGCTGAGGAAACTCAGTCTTGAAGATTTTCTGAATTAACACTGTCGATGTGGGCAACGATTCCTAGTTTTCCGAGACATTTTTACTCAAAAGGGAGCACGGCTGATTCTTGAGAACATTACAGGTCCTCTATGACCGATAGGCCGCGACACTGGAGAGTGGCCTGGAAAGTGCCTTTATGCTCAAGTTTGATTCCTCCAGCACTACGTAGTCGTTGACCTTTCGGACTAAGTTTTATGTTCTTGAGGCATTCTTCACGATCGCTGCCCACAGAGACAGCAGATCCGGTATCAATCTTGAAACGGTCATTCACTGCAGTCCAGAAGCCATCACTTTCCACTTCAAGGATGATGCTGATATCCACCTCAGCTTCAGTCATCGTCTTGATGGACATTCTGATTGCATGAGATGCCAATTTTTAGTTTCCTTGACGTTACATCCATGACATACTGCATTCCTTGCTGGGCATTTGATGCGTGGATGAGCAGCACCTCCACAAAACTTGCACTGTGGGGACAAAGATGGTGCCGATGAGGAAGAAGTCTGCCTAGGAGATCTGAGAGACGTCAGATTTTTAAACTTTAATTTGACATAATCAGCAGGAATGATGTCATCGCCTCTGATGACGGCTTTCAAGGATTCACAAGCTTCATGTTGATGGCCGATTCTGATTGCGTCTGCTAGTGAGATTGTTTTTCGATTGCAGACGGTCAGATAACGCATCGTCACAAACGCATACGGCAATTCTTTCACAAATGAGCTCATCCCGAAGATTGCCATATGCACATCTATCGGCGATCTGATGGAGATTGTGAATAAGTGTGTCAATGTTTTCATCCTGTGTCTGTGACCGTTTGTTGAATGTGGCTCATTCGACAATTGTGCTCGTTCTTTGTGAAAAGTTGTTTGATATATTAGTTTGTACCTGTTTGTAGGAATCCCTGTCCTCCTTGATTTTCATGGTGTTAACCAGATCAACGGAACTATCTCTCCGATAACAGAGCAGATTGGCCACTTGGTCTTTCTGTAGCTTAGAGTGGGGGCTAGTGACCAATGGAAAGGGTCAAACCTTTGCACCCAGCGATGCCAGTCATTCTTCAATGCATTGAATGATGCTGATGGAGGAAATGAGAGCGTAAGGTCCATAGTTCCGCTGCCACCATGTGCAATGTGTAGGTTTAACGTAAAGAAAATCAAGAGACTTCATCAAGGTAGGCTGATGTTTAAGATGGCGTTTATTGAAAACTGAATGCGCATGCATGAACATTAGTTGTTCTGGAGTTGTTGTGGTGATTGCTATAGGGATTGAATGCATAGACCTGTGATGTTATGTCTTTTCCTACAACTGCCATAGCTCTGTAGTAGAGCGTTCACCAGGCACACCGATGACCTAGGTTTGATGATGTTATTGCTGTAGTCATTTGTTCTTTGTGCATGTTATTTCTGTTTTCAGTCAGTCTGATTTTTATGATTTTTTTTTTGCAGCCTAGCAGTGACCTCAGCAATCGCCTGTCCGTCATGGAAATCTCTCCGGCTATGGACTCCAGTGGAGGCATGATGGAGGGTCAGGCTATTATGACTCTATCCCATCATCCACAGCAAGCTCCCCCCCAGCCTGCCCACCAGTCCCACCCACACCCTCACCAGCAGAGCCAAGTCCCGCTGATGGTGTCAACGACCATGCCCCCCACCCAGCAGTACGTTACCTACACTGGGGCTACACAGGTAATGGTGCTAACAAACTCTTCGCTAGGCCAAGTAGTCACGTTGCAGAGTAAAATGCTTTATAAAGCCAAGTAACCATGCGGCATAATAAAATGCTTTGTAAAGCCAAATTACCATGCGGCATAATAAAATACTTGGTAAAGCCAAATTACCATGCGGCATAATAAAATACTTTGTAAAGCCAAATTACCATGCGGCATAATAAAATGCTTTGTAAAGCCAAATTACCATGTGGCATAATAAAATGCTTTGTAAAGCCAAATTACCATGCGGCATAATAAAATGCTTTGTAAAGCCAAATTACCATGTGGCATAATAAAATGCTTTGTAAAGCCAAATTACCATGTGGCAAAATAAAATGCTTTGTAAAGCCAAGTAACCATGAGGCATAATAAAATACTTTATAAAGCCAAGTAACCATGTGGCACAATGTGGAACCAAATGAGGGAAGAAAATCCTGAAAAAGTGACTTCTACAAATACAGTTTGTGAAATGGCTCACAATGTGTTCCCGTCGGTCATTTTTTTTTGCTCCCTGCCATTGTGCTCAATGGCTACTTCAGCTTTAGGTACCTGAGGAAACGATATTGTTTGTCATTACATATGACTGCTTTAGGTACGTGAGGAAACAATATTGTTTGTCATTATATGTGACAACATTGAATACAGAATACAGAATCTTTATCGTCCTCACAAACCACACCGACTCAACCAAAGCTTTTAGGTTTTGAAGCTAGTTCAGCCAGGCTAGCTATAAATAGCTTCACCGGTGCTCTTCTTTCCTTTCCTTTCACTGAAAGGGAGGGTGTAGGCAAGCTATAAATAGCCCGCAGCCAGCAAAATGTGGGAGAACCTAAGAGTGCTGCTCACATAGGCACTGAGCTGGTGTGAAACACCTGCAAGGAAATTCTTAGTGCAGTGTCCATCTGCATATAAAATCTCAAGCAATAAAACCATAAGAACACTAAGCTGAAAATTGCATTTAATAAACATTGCAGCCAAACCTATTTAAATTTGTCCACAGAAGTAGAATATTGTTCTTGTTGCCTTCATTTTGAAAAGGTTTGATCTTTCTATCTTAAACACCATGTTTCACCCAAAAGATGATATAATGTAAGTGTTTGGAAATCCAGGGCAACAAATATTTTATTTTGACGAGTTTATTGCCTTTTTTATTTGGTATAGTTGAACTTAACTCTTCTATTACTAATTCCTTAATCACATGTTGTTCTACAACAAGTAATGTTTTGAAAAAGACCAATGTATGCACCAGTTGACTTTAAAAAATCATAAAAAATACAAATGTTAGGTACCGGCAGCCTCTACTTAGCCTGTGTGTGAAAGTCATAAAATACTCACTTTTCTCTGTTTTATTTTAACCATGTTTTAATTGAAATTGTACCATTATGTAGTCGCTGATTTAAAATAAATAAAGATGAACCATTTCTGAATCGTCTGACTACTTATACTTTTTTATGTGTCATATCTTTGTTTTTGTTTTTGTGAAAATAATACACCAACCAACACGATTTCGCTAATCACTGTAACGATGACTCGCCGCCATTTTTAACACTACGGCCTGACTGAGTGTGTATACATGGTTGTGGAAACTGTCAAGATCTCTGCTGTGTGTCTCATTCATTGTATGCAAATGAGTTCAGGTCAAAGAAAAATAATAAAGCTACACACTGGTTGGTCTCGCATTCATCTGTGTTTTTTTCTTATATTTTAATATTTTAATTAAAAAACTAGTAAATATTTCAGTAAACTTTGGAGAAGTATAGTACAAAATCTACTGATCGGACAATACAACTCCCATACATACCTGAAAATCATTTTTTTTTACACAATCTAATGGTATACGAAACTTAGGCATAGAAACAGCTCTGTTCGATCGGGAGCCAGTGAAAAGCTACACCTATTCCGCGACCTCATTTGCATGTGAAAATGGCGGATCATACTTCTGTTCAAACAGCCGGCGTGATTGTGAACTCATTTTTCGAAAGACTGGCAGATTTTATTGATAAGTAATGTCGTTTTTGAAGGTATATATTATCAATCATGAACTAGTTTGGTGGATTTTTGTTATCTAACAATTATAAGTTGCAGATTATAGGTTTTTAAAATGTAAATACGATGTTCAATTTTCACTGAAATTAACTACTGCGAGCCACACGTGACTCGCACATGTTATTTTTTTCTGAAGCAAATAGGAGTCTAATCTGTGTTCAGAAGCAATAAATATACATTTAAGATTATGTCTGTAAACCAGATTGTAAAAATAATGGCTCAGGTATATATATAAAATAAATATTACTGTCACTGTCACAACCGGAAGTTCGCCGTCGCTACACTACACTAGCATGTTGTCATATATGTTATAGGCCTATTTTAAGTATTATTTTATATTATTAGACTATCGTGGCATTATAAAAGAAAGCAACATAAACGGGAAAGGTGTTATGTATAAAATGTTATTGTGATAATTTGTGTATACTATAAAAATATATGTAATATAATAACACAAACTAATTCATAAATTAATAGGCCTATTTTAGTATTTATATGCTTGAGCTACTGATCTAAGCCTATATCAGTAGCCTACATGTACAGTTAGCAACTAAAAAAATAGAAGAATCAGTAGTGTTAGCCAAATAATAGGATACATTAATATATTGTGTTTTAGTACAAAAGATTCTTAGCTACATTATCATGTTATCAATACAAGTTACTATGCATACATAATTTTAGTATTGCATCCAACAATATTCTTTGTATGTATGCATGAAAAATTTGTCATCGCTTCAGCACTGCCACTTGCATCTGCAAATGGAAGAATCTGGACACTGCAAAATGGGCACATTTACAAACAGAAATACTTAGCATTCAAATCTGCTTTCTTTTATTAAGTAAAATCAAAGTTTTGTTATGGCCACTTCTACTCTCGCTCCGCTCAGCAACAACAGAACTGGTTAGAAAACCTTTTTCCCCTTTTTTCAATTTTTTTCTTTTCTGGTTGTATATTATGATATTTTTTTATTTAAAAGGTTTATTTTTTTGGTGAAATTTATTTATTATTAAGTCATGCATTTTTCACATATCTGTATCCTTGATTTCATCACGTACCCTTTTTAACACACTTGTTTCATCATTTTTATTTAATAATAAAAATACTGTTAAAAAAAAGGAAAGCAATAAAACTGTATATAAAACTTATTTTAACAGGTTTATATGTCAGTAAACCACCTGCCAAATTTTATTGCCTTATCTTTTATAGTTTTTATTATGTGCGCATCCAAAGTAGCATACCCTTCAAAACAGCGTTTTTGCCGTCGTGACAATTTGTGATTTACGCATTTTTGGCCATACTTTAATTTACTTAAAATGTAACTGTAGAGTCTGCAAAAAAATAATGTTATTCTGTGTGATATTTGAAACACAAAACAACTGTTTTTAAGCATAAATATTGGTTATGTTTTTTACAGTGAGCTCTCAAAAATGCACTTTCATGCAATTTTAGTAACAATTTTTGTTGTTTTTTTCAATATTTGCTGCCTATTTATTTAGAAACTACTTATCATTGATACCTAAGTTTTGGCATATCAGATAACCAGTACCTATAGTTTGTGAAAACATTTATTTCATTGCTCCTGCTTTTTTGTGTACAATAATATATGGCTCCAAACTTCTAAAAATATTAGATACGTACATGCGAAACGTTTTCTTCTGACTTTAAAATTATATATCTCAAGATCTACAAAAGATAGAGCCTTACTTTTTTTTTATTTTTCTTGTATTATGAAGTAGAATTAGAAAAAAATATGTTTGTGACAGCCCCACTCATAAAAAAATTTTGGCTGCCGGTACCTACAAATGTTGATGGATCTGCATGAAATTTTGTGTGCTTGTGTAGAATTGAATTAGGTACATGGAAAGTTTTAAATAAAATGTCCAATTTACTTTGGTGGTGATGGTGATGTTGATATCCAAATTTGTTTTGTAAGTCACTGATAGCCTGATGCACTTCACGATCTTTTTTGATCCTCCTTAGTTTAGATTCTGACACTTCTTTGACAATAAACCTCCTCAAAAGCTTTGTCATCACTGGCGCCATTATCTAGCAACTATCTCCAAAAATCTGTGTCATCACTAATATAGAAAAAAAATTAAGATTTCCTTGCTAAAAGGAATAAACAAAGCATATCCGGGCATCTATAAGGATACAAGCTAATGCTCTAAAAATAGCCCGCAGTGAGCCACTATGTACAGCGTGTAGCAAAGTAGGTTGACAGAAGAGTTAACTGTCCTTTCCAAACACTGTGATAGAAGCGATAACTCTGGGCAATTTTGTAAAAAAATTCAACTTAAATTGTGTTGTGTGACTGCTGAGTCAGTTGCTACATGCCGTGTGTGCAAGGCCTTGATGATGTTTCAGACACCAGGCTTTTACCCACAATTCCAGTTGGTGCAGGTGGACGCTCAGGGTCAATGTGTTCCCATGGGAACACCCTCTGGAGGTCAGATGCTCAGCTACAGCCCACAGGTAAGATCTTTATCCTTTACTTACATTTCAAGTTAAACTGTTTATTCATTTATTGAATCGATTATTAATATTTATGACATTGTATGCACAAAATGTTGGTGCTGTCCCTTTCCATTTCCTTGCAAGTTATTCAGTTTAATTCATTGAAGTCGTGCCGGAAACAGTGTTACGGCACTGGCGGTGCCTCAGAGGAGCGTGCTGCTGTTATGTGTGCGTCGGGTGTTTCCTTTTTTTTTTTTTTTTAGAACAGAAAATGAGTACCAAGGGAACTAAGCAATACACTTACTTGAAAGGGGTCTTTTTAGAGTAGATTGCTTCCCTTTGACCATATTTTTGACAAAGTTTCTCTTGAGATCTCACGATTTTTATAAAGCTGGTAACATTCATTGTTTACAAAATGGCTTCCCGTTTTGAACGCCGATTGTTTTGAAAATTTTGTTTTAGTTATGTGACAAATGCCTCTTCAGATTGTGCTTTCATGATTATTTTTGTGTAAAATTCATTTCTACAGTGTTTTTACATCATAAAAACAAGAGAATCAAATATTTTCATATCAAAAATGGGTGCAACATATAGGTATTGTGCTTCTTATAAAAAAAAAGTTTTTTTTTGCAAAAGTGATGTGTTTTTGGTGCAAAATATTTTTTTCTGGAGGATTATAGCAGATTGGTGGTAAGTGAAATTAAAAATACATTAAGCTTTCATTTGCAATTTATTTTATGTTTCTATGTTGTCTAGTACATTTGGTTTGATTTTTAAAAATAAAATCCTGCGACTCTGGAATGATGCCGAGTCTGGCACTCTGCGACTTCAATGATTTAATAGAATGTTTATTACCCATCATAGGGATGAAATACAACTATTTATGTGGCAAAGGACATCCTGAGATGCACAGTTTACATCAAAACTTTTCCCCCCTCTGTCAACATCAACCCTCTCCTCAACCATGTTAACCCTTTGTAAACATTGTCAGCCCTCTGTCAACATTGTCAGCCCTCTGTCAACATTGTCAACCCTCTTGTCAACCATCTGTCAACATTGTCAGCCCTCTGTCAACATTGTCAGCTCTCTGTCAACATTGTCAACCTGTTACGGTTGAGAAACGCACGATAGATCAGATCATTTTGTTTTGCGAAGCATGCAATGATAGTGTGTATTTACCTGTTGCTAGAAGTAGCTTTGTATATTGTTGATAATTTTCATCGGTCAATATTGCTGAGAATTTTCTGGAATTGTTTATTATCGATCGAAGCTTCCAGATATTACGGGTAAAAGCTGGTAGAATTGTATCGATTCGTAAAATTTTGTGACACAAGACAGTGCATAGTTCCAGTGACGAGTTTTATTTTGATTGGGTGTTACTGCATCATGCTGGAATGTTCAAACTTTTTCTGGATTGCAGAGGCTATATTAGCAATGCGCTGTCTGCTTGTAGGGATGATTGTTGTAGTGATTTTTGGAAAGCGATCTTGTATGCAGTTGTTGTTTGCTGAATAAAGTTGGAAAACTTTATACGACAACTCCTACCTTGTTGCTGAGTGAAAAGGCTGCGTGGATAAACGAATTCGAGTTACACATTTAAAGATTCAAGCATCGGGTCTGAATCCACTACTGATAAATGAACGTGCAACACAGCCCTCTGTCAACATCAGGCCATGACATCACATTCACATATCACACATTGATCATTCACCACCCTGCCTTTCTTTCTCCACCCATGTCTCTCCTCTTTCCCTCCATGTCTGTTTGTCATAAAAATAATACAATTGCAGCTTGTGTTACTTTACAAGTGCCAGTATATGTAGATGTTTCCCCAGTTGCTACGTTTGATGTCCACTCCTTGCTGTGCAGGTGGTACCACTGGAGCAGCCTAGCTACTCACAGACTGTGTACCCAGTGCCCATGTCAGACAGCAATGGTTACTGCATGCAGGCCTACTTGTCTGGTCCTAGCGTGGTCTACACGGGCGCTCACTACGCTAACAATCCCAACGCTGGAGTCATGACCTCCATGTCCGCGGCCCACTATGGATCTTACAACCCGCCGCAGTCTTCGTCGCCTCAGCTGTGTCAAGCCTTTCCCGGTGTAGGGGGCGCTCCTTTGAGGCCTGCCACGCCTCCAAGCATGCCCATGGGTCAGCCCATGGCGTATCAGGGACAGCAAGTGTCGTCACCGCCGCAGTATCAGCATCAGTACTACAACGCTCCTGCCCCTCCTCATGCCCATCCCTACACCACGCCGGCTCCTGCCCCCCAGCCCCAAATGATGCAGGTATCGGTTCGGCCGCCAGGAGGTGGGATGGGAGGACCAGGAGGGGGAGGTGGCCATCCGCACCCCCACTCTCACCCTCACCCCCAGTCTTACCCCCCACACCCACAACAGATGCAAGGAGGGGGACCGCCTCAACTACAACACTCCCAGTCCTATCCCGTCTTACGCACGCTCCCGCCTACCTCCCTGCCAGGACCCTGTTCAGCCCCGGGCCATGGTCCCTCACCCATGGGCCTAGGCCCTGGGCCTAACCCGGGAACACCTACAGGTGGTCAGCCCCATTCCTTGATGCCGGTCAAGAGCATGTCCATGGGGAATGTGCGGGTGAACGGTGCTGTCACGCCAGACAAGGACAACGGAGGAAATGGCAACGCTATGATGGGGAGCTTCGGCCAGGCTCCAATGCAGTTCCCCGGACAAATGTTCACGCAGGGCATGCGACAGGCTCCACCTGGTTAGTACATTACATGAGGCATTGTTTGCTGAGTACACTAGCTGGAAATGCATTGAAATAGTCAGCAATCAGAATGGGCCAAATGTTAGTCTGCACGCCATATCTCAAGAAGCAGTGAACTGGTTTTGACCAAACTGTATAGGAGCATTAGTGGCCAGCCTCATGCTGCATCATCTTTGTTCTATCTCAAAGGTCAAGGTCGTTGTTGTAAAGGTTTTGCTGGTGTTAGGTGTTATTTGAGCAACATGTGAATAGTGTTCCTCCTTTCATGCGCCCTATTGTTGGAGACAACTTCTCATGGTGTATGATAGAAGAAATAAGTTTAATTCTTTGTTTGAAGTTGAATTTTTTTCCTTCGTTGAAAACAATGGCTTTAAAGTTTGAGACAGCCTGGGTGTTAATGTGCTTGTACAAACTTTGCCAACTTGCCTTCTTGTTTTGACCCAAATGCAGAGCAATGTAAGTCTTTTGTATTTACCCCCCTCCCCCTCATCCCTTCCTTTCCCCCCCCCCCCCCCCCCCCCCCCCCTCAAAATAAGTTTAAGATTTTTGCAAATCTGTGCGAAATGAGTCTTAACCCTTTGAACCCTGGATGCCCCACCAATTCTGAGCCCATCCCCTGGGCTCCCCGGAGAAAAATGGCATTTTTAGCATGCTTTTAGTAAAACAACCAAAACTTATCAACCAAAGTGTTAGACAACCCAAAGTACTTCAAATGTCATCTCTTCATCTTCATTATCATCCCACAATTGATCGATTACTTCCTGAGTTGTGTACAGTCGCTTAGCGACGCTTCCTTGATTTGTAGACCTTCGTTTCATGACGCAAAATTGAGAAAAAAACGTCACAAGAACACGCACTGTGCTCGCACTAGAGCGCAGACATTTTGCTTTACCTTATTCCCAATAACCCTTAATAACCCTATTCCAAACAGCAAGTACTAGAAAGAACAGTAAGCTTTGTACGGACCGCAAGACTAAGGTAAGGTTACGAGACCGGTTTATCGGTCTATCGGGGCACAGCTGTTTAAGGGCTAGACCGATATATCGGTCTTTCGGGTTCAACGAGTAAAGTAGTCAAAAAAAAAATTAAATTTTTTTAAAATATCTTTCTGTCCGCCATCTGTGCAAAACTTGCAAGTGGATTAATATCTCGAAACTATTTCAGTTAACACAACCAAACTTGGTAAGAGGGTGTATATCCATGAGAACTCATAAATGATCCGTGAATTAACGAATTCTCTTCAAGATCAAGGTCACAGTGTTACACTCAGTTTGATGTTGGTATTTTCTATCAGTATCTGATTCAGCCCCGATGCTTGAATTCCTGATAGTTGTGTAACTCAGATTCGTTTATTCACACAGCCCGTCCAAACAGCATACAAGTCACAAAGTCGGCGTATGAAGTTTTCCACTTTTATTCAGCACACATCAACAACTGCATACAATTCTCAATTCAACTCAACAACTTTCACAGCAACTTTCCAAATCACTATCAACAACTTTACTCTCTCAACAGCGACTCGGCACACGATTAAATAACCTCTCTCTTTTCTGGAACAATATGGTACATGGTAGAAATGACGTACTGCCACCAATCGAACTAAAGATCGTCATCACTGGCTTACGTCATTACACATTTTCTCTACTTCCGGGAACATTCACGACCTTCGATATCCATCCGGAAAATTCTATCAAGAGTAAACACGCATATCCAGAAGATTCTCAAATAATATCGACTAACGCAAATTATCAACGTTATACAAAGCCTCTCCTAACAACAGTGCCAACTCAAATCAAAGGTAAATAAACTCCATTATTGAATACTTTGCAAAACGAAACGATTAGATCTATCGTGCGCGCTTTAGACACACTTTCGTTCGTTTCAACGTAACATAACCCCCCACTCAAGAAGAAATTTACTTAATTTCTTTCAACAACGTTGAAACGTAATGCACAAACAAAGTACAGAATTAAGACTTATTTCAGTCTGCCTGAGTACTGTCAGTGTTCACAGTTCATTCACACAGAGTCAAAGTTTCTCATCTGCAAGTCTTTCTGGATTCTGTCAATGTTCACAATTCATTCACACAGAGTCAATGTTTCTCATCTGCAAATCTTTCTGGATACTGTCAATGTTCACATATCATTTACCCAGTCAACGTTTTTCATTTTCAAGTCTGTCATTACCAATATTTTTAGTTCATCCACACAGTCAATGTTCTTTCGTTCGCAAGGAATCGACGCCCTCGTCAGTTGCGGTCGTCATCGGCCCAGGGTCAAAGACGATGATCACGTGGGCTTCCCTGGAATCAGTGCGTCCTCCGTTGTCTCCTTCTTCCATCGGATGTCCGACGCAGTCGACGTTGTCAGCTCCCAGAATGCATTCGCTGGGTCTCACGGTCAGGTTGGCTTCTGCGGGACGGTGGAACAGCTCCCTCATGGTCTGCAGATGCTCCTTCCAGGTCTGGGTGTGGACTTCATGTTCGACCAAAGTCGTAGAGCCTGGGACATCATTGAAGCTATGGGGAAATTCGCCCATAAGGTCCTTGAGCTCCAACTTTTGACCTTCCGTCAAGCCTGGTCCTAGCTTAACGTCATCGATGCCTTCTTTGCTGTGGAAGTCTCCAATTTCCAACAGTTCTTCGCTGTCAAAGCTGTCGTCGGTCACAGCTGCTGTTGCTGCATGTACAGTCTCTGGCGGCCTCTCCACGTACAGCTTAAGGAGGTTGGCGTGGTATATCTTGGAATGCTGGCCGACCTTCACCTTATAGTCGTTGATCCCCACCACGGTCTCCACTTCGTACGGGCCTCTCCACTGCATCAGCAACTTATTATGATCGGTAGGTAGCAGCACCAGCACTTTGTTGCCAGGTTTGAACTTCCTGTTCACAGCCCTACGGTCATAGTAGTGCTTTCCACAGTCCTGGGACTTCTTCAGGTTTTCTCTGGCTATCTCGAGAGTCTGCTCCAGCTTCTCTCGTAGCTCAAACACGTACTGGTAGCTGTTCTTCACCTCTGGGGTGTCTACTTCTTTCGTCCACAGTTCTTTTAGGATGTGCATCGGCCCTCGGATGGTTCTTCCGTACAGCAGCTCGAACGGAGAAAAGCCGGTGGACTCCTGCGGTACTTCTCTGTAGGCGAAAAGTAGGGCGTTGATGTAGCGATGCCATTGTCTGGGCTGCTCGCTGCACAGTTTCTTCAAGGTGGACTTCAGCGTAGCATTGAACTTCTCGACGAGCCCGTTGCACATTGGATGGTAGGGTGTCGTAGTTAAATGCCGGATGCTCAGCAGTCTGTTGACCTCCTTCATACAGTCAGAGACGAACTGCGTCCCGAGGTCTGTCAGAATTTCTTCAGGCACTCCAAGCCTACTGAACATGTCCACCAGTGCCTCTGCTACAGTTTCAGTGTCAATCTTCTTCAGTGGCACTGCTTCTGGGTACCGAGTCGCATAGTCTACTAAAGTCAGTACCCACCGATGACCTTCTTCACTCGGAGGTCTTATTTCGCCGATTAAGTCTAAGGCCACCCTCTTGAAAGGTCGGTCGATCAGAGGCATCCTCTGCATAGGCACTTTCGGGACCCTTCCTCGAGGTATGGTCTTCTGGCAAATGTCACATGATCGGCAGAAACGGCTGACGTCCGCATGAAGTCCTGGCCAGTAGAATACCGCCTGGATTCGGTCTGACGTCTTCTTGATACCTAGGTGACCTCCCATGATTGAGTCATGCGCTACTTCCATCACCTGGCGCCTTAGGGGTAACGGTACCAAGACTTGACGTAGTGGTTTCCCTCCGTTGACCCTCGGGTGCTGGAAGATTCTGTACAGGATCTTGGCCTTCACCTCAAAATAGACCGTGCCACTGCCCTTGGTCACGTGGTCTTGGCGGTTCCTGTACTTGTTTAAAGTGCTATCAGCTTCCTGGAGCTGGATCAGCTTATCTCTGTCCACGATGGCAGCTTTAGAGTTGTCGGCGACCTTCAGTGGCGTAGACGTCTTGTCTCTCTTGGCCTGGGCCCTGGTAGTAACAGCACCGACGATCTCTGGTCGGCAGGGCTGAGCCGGAGTAACCACATTGTCCCGTAGCAGCTCTGTAAGGTCTCCATCGGGAAACGGCAATGGATCCTCCTCCACAACTTCGACGCGTTGGGTTGAGGCAGGACTCCACTCTGGATCGGGGTCGTCGGGTCGTCTCGCGCCGTCGATATTCCCGATCATCAAATCATACAGCGGCTTCTTCAGGCAAACCGCTTCGACTTCGCCTATGTAGAAAGGGGTGTTGACATGAATTTTCGCAACTGGCGCTCTCACACATTTGCTGTCGGCCATAAGTGTCCATTTTGAATCGCCAGTGAACTGTTCTTTAGCGATTAGGTCTTCTCTGACGATGACCCCACTGCAGCCAGAGTCTCTTAAGACAGTCACTTCATGATTTCCGACGCGTCCCTTTGAAACAGGCATGTTCTGGACGGTCACAGCTGCGCTGGCGACGACGGGGATGGATTTTCCGTTGGCAAGAAGAAGTTGGCCATCGGTCATGCACTCTTGCACGTCCGCAGGGGTAGCTGTGCGCTCGGTCTCACTCGGAAGAATGACGCTCCCGCCGCACACCTGATGGTCAGATCTACTGGTTTGCCGTTGATTGGAAAACCGCCTCTGCCGGTTGCCCGCCGCTGCGTTGTCCGTACTGCTCCGCTGTCCGCTACTTTTGTTTTGAGGACAGTTAGAAGCTCTGTGGTCTGTAGCGTTGCAGGTGAAACAGCCCCTTGAATGCCCTTCCCTGGGAGGAGGCGTGGAGTCTGTCTGTCTCTGGCTCGTCTGGCTTCCCTGGATCTGGTTCACATGGTTTCCAGTCTTCTGAAAATGTTTCGTCGCGCTGGGTGGCCCCAGGGTTTTCCCATGAGCGATGAGATATCTTTCAGCAGCCTCAGTCACATCTTTAAGCGTCTGCAGCTTTTGTTCTTCTAAGTGGGTCGCTAGGTCCTTGTGACAGGCATTGAGAAATTGTTCTTTCACAATCAGGTCATGGAGACTGTCGTAAGACTTCATTTCGCCTGATAACTCCACCCACTTGTGTAGATATGACGACAGGCGCTCCACAAACTGCTTTGGCGTCTCGTCTGACTTAGGCCGGCATTCACGGAAGCGTTTACGGTAGCCCTTCTCTGTAAAGTTGTAGCACTGCAACAGGGCCTCTTTCAAGACGTCGTAGTTTTTGGCGTCATCGTTCGACAGTCTGGTGTAAACTTCGAGAGCTTGCCCCGTCAGAAGTGCACTCAGTCGAATCGCCCAGTCTCGAGGTTGCCAATTGGAGCTTTCGGCGAACCTTTCGAATCTCGCCAGATAGCTGTCGATCTGGTCCTTCCCGTCGACGAAAGCTGGCAATTTTGGAGCCGTATGGTCGTTGGTGACTTGTGGCGCATGCTGATTGTTCTGGATACGCGCCAACTCTAGCTGGTACTGACGATCTCTTTCTTGCTGCTGCTGTTCAATTTCCAGACGCTTCAGTTCAAATTCTCTGTCTTCACGACGTCGCTGCTCCTCTATTTCTCTTTCTTCGCGACGTCGTTGCTCTTCTTTTTCTTGACGCAGCTCTTCTAGTTCTCTTTCTTCACGGCGACGCTGCTCTTCTAGTTCTCTTTCTTCACGGCGACGCTGCTCTTCTAGTTCTCGTTCTTGTATTCTCTCCTGGGACTTGACGTACTCCGTCAACTGTTTCCCTTTTAGATTCAGTTGAATCCCTTTCTGCCAGAAGTCAGCCATCTTGATGCTTCTGGAAAGTTCTTTTTCTAGAAAGTTCTTGACTGTGCTGCACCCTTCTAGACTGTTCTAGAACAGCACGCTTTCTGCAGTAGCGCTGATGCTTGTCACTAGTCGCCTTCGCTGACGCAGGCCCCGCTGTCCTCGTCGTATGCGACGCTGCACCACGCTGGTGTTGATGTACACGCTCCTGTGCTGAAGTAGACGCGACGTCCGCTCGCCGCTCTCTCTAATACTGGCGATGTAGCTCCGAGACTGTCCCTCGACGTAGTCTTACGGCAGCAACGTAGTCCCGATCTGTTGTTCGCTCACGAAGCAACTCTTCAGCGACTACTCGCCCTTGCAGTCAACCCGAACCTATCGGTGATGTAGTCCCAGTATGTTGGCCCCTCTCGACGCAACTCGTTGGCGGCTACCCTCGATGACTGCCTCTCGTAACGTTGACTCGCTTGTTGTAGCAGTTGAACCCTTGGCTATGGCGTGAATCGCGGCTTGACCCCCAAAATGTTACACTCAGTTTGATGTTGGTATTTTCTATCAGTATCTGATTCAGCCCCGATGCTTGAATTCCTGATAGTTGTGTAACTCAGATTCGTTTATTCACACAGCCCGTCCAAACAGCATACAAGTCACAAAGTCGGCGTATGAAGTTTTCCACTTTTATTCAGCACACATCAACAACTGCATACAATTCTCAATTCAACTCAACAACTTTCACAGCAACTTTCCAAATCACTATCAACAACTTTACTCTCTCAACAGCGACTCGGCACACGATTAAATAACCTCTCTCTTTTCTGGAACAATATGGTACATGGTAGAAATGACGTACTGCCACCAATCGAACTAAAGATCGTCATCACTGGCTTACGTCATTACACATTTTCTCTACTTCCGGGAACATTCACGACCTTCGATATCCATCCGGAAAATTCTATCAAGAGTAAACACGCATATCCAGAAGATTCTCAAATAATATCGACTAACGCAAATTATCAACGTTATACAAAGCCTCTCCTAACAACAGTGCCAACTCAAATCAAAGGTAAATAAACTCCATTATTGAATACTTTGCAAAACGAAACGATTAGATCTATCGTGCGCGCTTTAGACACACTTTCGTTCGTTTCAACGTAACACACAGAGTCAAGAAATGTTAGTCAGAAATGACAATTTTTAACAAAATTTCACTTTTTTTCTAAGATATTAATATTTAACTTACAGTTATTAATATTGAACTTCTGATTCTTTGAGGCATGATAGATATCAATGAGACCCACACACTGCAAATTTGGTTAACCTCGCTTCAGGGTCACTGGAGCTGTCCAAAGTCCGTTAGTTTACGTACTTTAAAGTGACCTTGACCCTAAGCTATGAGAGATATAAAGTCCAAACTTGTTGAATATACATACATATTCTGTTTTTTGCGTTGATCTTGGAGGTCGTCATTTTAGGCTTTGCAAAAACATTTTAAAAATAGGTCATCGTACAGTGGAATGGCTTTATTTATATTAACCCATAGTATGCAACAACATTGGGTTATTTGATCATAAATGAGCATGAGAGGTCACATGAAGGTCAAGGTCATCCAAAGGTCAAGGTCACTGAAGGTCAAGGCCATCCCAAGGTAACTTTTTTTTTTTGCACAAAACTTTTGTAGTTCATTTGATAGTACATGAGTGTATTTGGAGTCGGAGGTCAAGGTCATCTCAAGGTCAAGAGTATAGAACGATCAAAGTCGGTATTACTTTGCATTTTAATGCCACCGTTTCATTTTTTTTTCCTTCTGGGCACTCATTTTGATGTTAAATATTGCAAAGTTCCATAACGAGCATGTGAGTCATAGGGGCTTGGTGCTAGTATTGCAGCTTAGTTTATTCTATTTATTTATTGTTGTTGTTGTTGTTATAAGTGTTTGTTCACCACACGTTGATGTTTGTGTTATGGTTGTTTCCTGATTGGCTAGACAGGCATAGTTAGTGCCTTTGATCAGTGCTGTTGCATGCGCTTGTTACAGGCGAACTGCGTATGATGAACGCAACATCAATACGACAGGCCATTGCTCCGTCCCTCATTGCCTTTCATCAGCCAGGTCAGCCTGTCCGAAACAGCAGGTACGGTTTATGAAAGCTTTTAAATTATTTTCATTCATCTGTGACATGTTGAGCTGGCTTTTCACAACTGTGGCTGAAGTTTTGTTTTGCACGCATGCAACAGTGTGAGTCTACATGTTTACTAAAAAGTTTTCTTCATGAAAAGAACTAATTGTAAACCTAAACGTCACTGCATGTATTTGATTACTGTCCATACAGGACCTTGTAACAGGTTTTGCTTCTCTTGCCATGAAAGTATTTGGCTACACTTCATTGAAAAAAATGCTGAGATTTTTCTGGATTCAAAACTTGTACAAGAAGCGTCAGGATCAAACATTGGATATAAGACTTGACAAGGTTTATGTATTGTAGTAACTAGCGGCACTGCTTCAAGCAGGAGGAGAAGCGATGATTCACGACCTCACCATTATCTGTAACAAGATCTGGCAGAGTGGGGGTTGGCCTACACCATGGACCCGGTCACTTGTCATCACTCTTCCAAAAAAAGGTAACCTTCAGGAATGTGAAAATTACCGCACCATCAGCCTCATCAGCCATCCCAGCAAGGTCATCCTGAAAATAATACTGAACAGGTTGAAACCCCAAGCTGAACAAATCATAGCTGAAGAACAAGCAGGATTCAGGGCAGGGCGAAGTACCACTGAACAGATTTTCAACCTCAGAATAATCTGTGAGAAATACCTACAGCATCAACAACATCTATATCATGTGGTCATAGACTTCAAGAAGGCATTTGATCGAGTCTGGCATGAAGCTCTGTGAGCAACCATGAGAGTGTGCAACATCAGCCCTAAAATTATTGAAGTCATCAAAAGCCTGTATGACTTGGCTACCAGTGCAGTCCTCCATAACAGCGCCGTCGGAAACTGGTTTAGAACAACAATCGGTGTGCGTCAATGATGCCTACTCTCTCCAACACTCTTCAACATCTTCCTAGAGCGCATCATGTCAGATGCCCTTGCAGATCGCGAAGGCACGGTAAGCTTAGGGGGTAGAGCAATCTCCAACCTTCGTTTTGCGGATGACATTGATGGATTGGCTTGAGAGGAACAAGAACTTAAACAGCTGGTACAGAGGCTTGACACCACCTGCAGAGCCTATGGAATGGAAATAAGTGCAGAGAAGACCAAAATGATGACCAACAACACCAAAGGCATCAACACAGACATCAAAGTCCAAGGCCAATCCCTCAACACAGTGCATAGCTTGAAAAATTTATGAGACATTGCATCATAGAGGAACAAGACCTTAAACAGCTGGTACAGAGGCTTGACACCAACTGCAGAGCCTATGGAATGGAAATAAGTGCAGAGAAGACCAAAATGATGGCCAATAACACCAATGGCATCAACACGAACATCAAAGTCCAAGGCCAATCCATCAACACAGTGTATAGCTTCAAATATTTAGGAGCCATTGCATCAGACAATGGGTCCCGACAGGAAGTCCTCTCCAGGATCGCACAAACAACTGCTGCCCTGGCAAGGTTGAAACCCATTTTGAAAGACAAGACCATCGGTCTACATTCCAAAGTAAGGCTGCTGCGCTCCCTTGTCACCTTGTCATTTCCATCTTCTTATACGCTTGCAAAACATGGACTCTCACAACAGATCTACAAAGTAGAATACAAATCATGGAGATGAGGTGCTACAGAAGACTTGTGGGCATTTCGTATACCCAGCAAATCACCAACGACGAAGTCCGATAGACCATCACACAAGCCATTGGACAACACGATGACCTGCTGACGGTGGTGAAGAAACGGAAACTCCGAAGGTATGGCCACACCAGATCATCTGACCTTGCAAAGACCATCCTGCAAGGCACAGTGCAAGGAGGTAGAAGAAGAGGGAGACCGAAAAAGAGGTGGGAGGACAACATTCGAGAATGGGCTGTCTTGACATTGAGCGAAGCCATGAGGGTTGCTGAGGACAGAGAAAGATGGAGTACACTGGTTAAACGATCATCTGTGTTGCCCCAACGACCTCAAAGTTAAGGGATAGGATAGGATAGGATAGTAGCTAGCCATTGGAACTTTTGTTCTTGGCATAGTGCATGGGCAGTGACTGTGTGCTATGTGCTCACTAACAGCATTGGGTGTGTGTCCACAGGCCTCAAGGCATGCGACAGCCTCGACCTCCTCGTCGCAACAACAGCCACGCCAGCCATCCCAATCCCACCACCACTGCCACCGCCTCTGTGGCCAGAGTGATGTCCCTTGACTCCGGCACCCCCATGCATACTGTTATACATCGGTCAGTCTTTGGCAAAAAAAAAGCATTTATATTTAATTGTTTATATAAATAATAGCTCAAGGATTTATTGTGTAAATAAATAATAATTCAAGGAATGACTTTCATGCATGCATTGTTAGACCTAGTGATTTGACACCATAAAGTACAAAATGCTGATATAAAGGCACATGCAGGGCTTGTAATTTTCTGGATTTCCACTATTGTAAAGAGCAGTATGGTTTTACATGGAACAAAAAAGTTTGACAACAATTTTCCTCCAATGAACAAGTGTTTTGTGCGTGTCCGCAAGTCAAACAGAAACACGGAACTGCGCATGTGCGTGTGGGAATCATAGCGGTAAAATGGATGCCACACATTGTTCAGCGTGGAAAAGGCATGGAGGTGGTAAGGGATGGAGAAAGCAGTGGGTGATGAACCACTAGGATAACATTGGAGGAAGATCTCAACACATGGAACGGCCTTTTATTGAGTGTGCCAGTCACAAATCAAATACAAGCAATGGAGTATTTGCTCTCTGAGGCTTTAAAAAGCTAAGCAGTCTCATGCAAATGTGAGGCAAGTGTGCAACACTCAACCTTCAGCCAGTGTTGCCGACACACAATCAGTGAACCCAGCATTCAGTCAGTGTTGGTAAAGCACCTCAAAAACCTGTTTAGAGAAACTGCAGTCACAAACAAACCAATATCTCCAAATTATTCAAACATATCAACTAAACCATTGCCACTGAAAACACTTGTTTCAAGATTTGGGTTATTTATCAGAATGTATGAAAACGTTTCAACTAAATTTGGACTTTATTAGGGAATAGGGACTGTCAGCGGGGTGACAATGTGTGTTTAAACTTACATTTGTATTTGGACTTTGTCGGCAAAAATAACTGTAAGCTATGCATCGATAAAGACAGGTTACTTCAGGAGTTCAGCTCTGGGTAAGCAAGTCTTTCCTTCACTATGTTATGTTTTGTGGTCATAAAAAATGCACGATTACAATGCAACAATTCTTAATCACCAGGAGGAGGAGGGATAGTGCGGAGGGGGAGGGAGGGTATTCCACTGCACTCTCTACTAGTGCCTAGGCGGCCCCTGGACCTTAGCCAATTTCCTCTTTTTTAACTCCAGACCAATAAAAGCCCTGCACATGAATTTAAAGAAATATCTGTACATGAGAAAAAGATTAACCTCCATTTCTGACTTGTGGTATATATAAAAACAAATTCACATATAAAGTTTACAGCCATTTGGTAAATCATAAGGAAGAGTTTTTATTTTCTTTGAAGCAAGCAAAAATTAACTTGTCAGTGGATTGTGCCTCCAAATTCCTGCAGCTATGATCTTCAGCTCAGTGACTGTTTATCTATTGAGCAGTTCATTATTATTGTAGCGGCACCGTAATCGCTAAAAAGAGAAAAATAACAAACGGCATCACACGGGTTTGGGGTTCCTTACTGAATAAAGAAAACACAATAACAAATAATGTAACAATGCAAATACAATAATTAACAGAATAAATTGTAGGTATATAACTCTTTATCAGATATTTTCATTCTTTCCTTTGAAAATAAAACTATCAAGCGAACAACGAAATAGATCCGTGTCGCAATCATGCACACCATTATCTCTCTAAATTCATAACGAACAAAACTTTACGTAATACGATTTTAGATAATTGCTAAATAAGTCATACTGACCACCTTGGCCCAGTGTGAGGCTGAATAAGAGCCAGGAGGACTGATAATAAACATCCGAAGCCTTTTGGACACATAATAAAAAACGCATGGTCATATGGCACCATTGTGGCAACAGCAAGCAGGTTAAAAAAATGCCTAATCGATTAACTAACCGATAAATTTTATTCCATAAATAAAAACAGAAGAGCAATAACATCTATTTACAAATACAAAATCTGACTAAAATACAGGCCTTTATTGGCTGTTTTAATTATTGTAACTATAGAGTTTCATAACTGATGGTATTGATATTGTAATGAATGAACAATTACAATATTTATGTTTTATGTTCTCTGGTTGCAGACCATGACTATAGAGCTCAGGAGGCAGACAGTAGAACTTGGATCTCATCTTTTTCCCTTTCTTTGCTTCATCATTATCGTTGGCACCCACATCGCTACAGTCATCATCCTCATCCATCTGCACTGTACCACTAACATTTTGGATAACTTGGTTGTTGTCATTGCTATCATCGATATCAAATCTTGACCCGTGTGCTTACAACACTGGATAACGTGCCTCCAGCATTAATTGCGGAAGCACGCTGGACAAATGATCTTCTATACTGACTAAGACATAATCCCACTGTTTGCAATGCCAAGACGTACCCATGAAAAGTGTGTAATGCCGAGCCACTTGGACCATACTGCAGTTTAGTAGGGAGATCTACCATAATCACACATGGACATCTTCATCAGCCATTTACACATCTCACAGGATGAAAACACCATGTGGAGATCAACAAGCTACTATCAGCAGCAGCAGCCATCATATTGACAAACACTGTTTAGCTTGGTGGAACTGCGAGTGACTAAGGGTTGAATAGAGCAGTGTGCTGTAGTTTTGGCAACACCAGTCTGTGACATACATGGACTTGCTTTATCAAGATTTCTCGGGCTTCATCTGTGAGTGGCATGGTAACCTGTGTTTCGCATTATTCATCACATTACTTCACTTGGTGTATGAAGAGATCATCATCAGCGTTACAAAATGATTCCTCATTTCATCAGATGACTGTGCTTATAGTAAAGACCTGATGCTAAGTGTTGTCAACTGTCCTCGGGTTGTGTGAGTGACGTTGCGGTATTGTGACAAGGCCATCCTCAGTTCCGCCACTACAGACTTGGTTTTCCACAGAACAATGTCTGATGCTATTCAGTAGTTTATCATTCAGCTGCCCACAATTTCAGCATTGAAAGATTGTCTTCACTTTACAGTCCTTTGACTATTTAGTTGTCTTTAGTAGACATTTGGTCCCTCCTGTTTTACAATATGCCACTCTGTCAACTTACATTGTGTTTGTTTGTAGTGTGTATGATTTTGTGTGTGCGATTGTGTATGTAGTGTGGGGCACATGAGATATAGGATTGTCAGCTTCAGCATTGTCGCTACAGATTGATCAGACACTCCACTCAGGTTCATAGAACAGCAGGTCAGTAGTTTTTATTTCTATAAAACAGCATTAAGTTGTTTTTTTCTCTCTATTTATTGTACATTTATGGACCTCTTTATAAGATATTTTGATGGCTGTTGCATTGTTTCAATCCACCAAGGCAATTGAGGACAGGAAAGAAGGTCCCAAAGAACCAAAAAGTAGGTAGTAGCAGTCAAACATTTTTTTGGAGAAGTATGTAATGAAATTTGTTTTGTTTTTTTGCAAACTATATGAAAATACAAGAGGAAAAAAGTGAGAGTTTATCTGTATTGGTTCCAGAGATATGCCGCTTTAAAAGTACCTTCATGGATACAGCAGCGTAATACTATGAATGTACCCAAACTTTACAGTCCTCCCATGCCTTACATAAATGCACAATAACCTGTAAAAATCAAAAGTAGTTGTCAGTAAGTCAAAACAGAAAGAATTGCTTGGTGGTTGACAGTACACTAGTTAGAGAGTGCTAAAGTGGGGACACAATAGCAATTTAGCACATAAGCGCAGTTAGAGCATGTTCAGAGCCTCATAGTTCCCAAACAAGGTGCAATGTATGCTTTAAAATGAAATTATACTGGTGTAAGTAGAGCGGACACTTCATTCAGTTTTTTCAAACTGTATAATCAATGGCCTAGGTGAAACAACCACCAGCAAAGGCCACAAGCTCTATTTCAGCGGTAGAGGTGACAGGCACGAACACGGCGTTGGATTCTTGGTCCACAAGAACATTCTAGCCACTGTCATGGATTGCCGCCCAGTCTCCAGTAGACTCATTACCATCTGCCTGAGAGCAGCCCCTTTCAACATCACCATCATCCAGGCCTATGCCCCAACATCAGACTATGACGACAGCGAAGTGGAGGATTTTTATGAAAATCTACAGACGGTCCTTGACCAAGTGCCGAAGATGGACATAGTCATAGTGCAAGGCGACTGGAATGCCAAGGTTGGCCAAGATACGCACCACAACTGGGGAGACACATGTGGACCCCACTGCAACAACGAGACAAATGACAGGGGTCTGAGACTGTTGGAGTTTGCTAGATACAACAATCTGGTACTGGCAAACACGCTTGGTCTCCACGAAAACTCCAGACGATGGACATGGCACAGTCCCGGCGGGGAGCATCACAACCAAATAGACTACATCATGGTCAAGAAACGCTTCAGATCAAGCATTAACATTGGCAAGACACGCACTTTTCCAGGAGCAGACATCGGAAGTGACCACGATCTCGTGATGATGTCTTTCCGGCTCCACTTGAAGAGAGTAAATACAGCAAAGTGCACTAGACTGAAATTCGACCTGGACAAACTGCAAGACCCGGAGGTGGCAGAACTATTTCAGGCCACAATTGGAGGGAAATTTGCACCACTGCTCATTTTGGGGGCTGGTGAAGTAGATGTCAACACCATGACCACCACCTTCAACTCAGCTGTGACAGATGCCGCCACTGAGATCCTTGGCAAGCACCGACCAAAGAAGAAGCCGTGGATCACACCTGAACTTTTGGATCTGTGTGATAAACGAAGAGAGATAAAAAAGAAAAAAACACCTCACAGGGAGCTGATGTCTACCGAAAAATCAACAATGACATCCGAAAAGGCATGCGCACAGCAAAGGAGAACTGGATAGAAGATCAATGCCAGGAAATAGAGAACAGTCTGAACAAGAACAACAGCAAGAAGGCCTACCAGACTGTGAAGCGGCTGACAAGTGTCAAACAGCCCAAAGTCTCCACGATCCAAAGCAAGTCTGGCATATGCCTTACAGAAGAACAAGAAGTCTTGGACAGATGGACAGAGTACTGCTCTGACCTTTACAACCATACACCAAATGGAGACCCATCAGTTCTAGCATGTCCCGAGAACATAGAAGAAGAAGAAATCCTCCCAATTCTCCGGGAAGAAGTTGAGGCAGCAGTGCAATCGCTAAAGAAAGGGAAGTCAGCGGGAGTGGACAACATACCCGCGGAACTGCTACAAGTAGGAGGAGAAGCAATGATTGATGCCCTCACCATTATCTGTAACAAGATCTGGCAGAGTGGGGAGTGGGCCTATACCATGGACCCAGTCGCTTGTCATCACTCTTCCCAAAAAAGGTAACCTTCAGGAGTGTGAAAATTACCGCACCATCAATCTCATCAGCCATCCCAGCAAGGTCCTCCTGAAAATAATATTCAAAAGGTTGAAACCCCAAGCTGAACAAATCATAGCTGAAGAACAAGCAGGATTCAGGGCAGGGCGAAGTACCACTGAACAGATTTTCAACCTCAGAATAATCTGTGAGAAATACCTACAGCACCAACATCTATATCATGTGTTCATAAACTTCAAGAAGGCGTTTGACCGAGTCTGTCATGCAGCTCTATGGGCAACAATGAAAGTGTACAACATCAGCCCTAAAATTATTGAAGTCATCAAAAGCCTGTATGACAAGGCTACCAGTGCAGTCCTCCACAACAGCGCCATCGGGAACTGGTTCAGAACAACAATCGGTGTGCGTCAAGGATGCCTACTCTCTCCAACTGGATACTGAATCCCATACTGGATATTACACACTGGATACTGGATCCCACACTGGATACTGGATCCCACACTCAATACTGGATTCCGCACTAGATACTGGATCCCACACTGGATACTGGATTCCACACTAGATACTGGATTCCACACTGGATACTGGATCCCACACTGGATACTGGATTCCACACTCGATACTGGATTCCACACTGGATACTGGATTCCACACTGGATACTGGATTCCACACTGGATACTGTATCCCACACTGGATACTGGATTCCACACTCGATACTGGATTCCACACTGGACGGTTATCTTTCACAGGAGCTGCATTACTCACCACTATCTTAGCTTCCGGAAACTCTGCCTTCACCTTGCGAACAGCCTTGATGAACTTGGAACTGACTTCATTTGGATCGTGCGACCGAAGATCATTGATCCCACAATGAATCACGATAGCACAAAGTGGACCGTGGCCAGCCTCTTCTGCTTGTTTCAAAGCCCCGTCAATGTCGTTGATTGATCCCGCTCTCTTCTTGATCACATAAGCGCCGTAACCCATGCCCAGACGTTTGGGGTTGATACCCCCAAGAACGCTGTCGTGGATCAGGGCTACAACAGGTCGCTTTGAGCCCTTTAACTGCTGCATAGATGAACCCGCGTTGCTTTCCGGCTTTTTCGTTTTAAAACCACTCTTTGGCTGCATGTCACGTGGTTTAGATTCGCCCAATGTGCTACGCGACTGTGCGACAGTAGACATGCTCAGTTTTACGTCACCAGACAAAACTTTGATGTCAGTTCTTGATTTGGAACCACCGACGCCATTTTTCTTCAGATCTGGTGCAGATGCACTTTTCGGGCCTGTACATTTTTCGTCACACCGATCAATCGCGCTGTTTTTGACAGATCGGACAGATGAACAGACGTCTACAGCTTTCGATGAAGACGCTGATACGAAATTTATCTGCGAGGCGGGCGGGGAGGTCGACATGACCTTTGCATAACTCGGACCTCTTTTGTTGGACGCTGACAACATACGCACAGTGTCTAGTTGCGTAACAACCCCCGATTCAGATAAAAAATTATGTTGGCTTGATTTCGCACCATTTGTTCTAACATGTCGATTTTGTCGCATAATTTGGAAAACATGCTGTAGGTATCACGCCCAACCTGATCGACGGAAATCGCTGTAATCTCCATCGGCTCGGTCTGCTGCATTGTAAAGAGTAGGGGTACCTCAAAATCATGTGTAACAGTAGCGGCATCACACGACTGGATCTTTCTCTGCTTGTGTACACTTTTCATGGCTTTCATAGTCACTGACTTTGAAGTAATTTCAGCAGCAGGACTTTGAGATCTGCGTTTCTTTTCTCTTTGCCCTCTGGTTTTCGCCATCCTTGTGCCAATGTAGGGATTCACAGTCCCCACAAACTCACTGTTCCTGTCGACTCGCTATATTTGCGCGTAGGAATCCCCTATATTTATTTCTTTATGTGTATTTATCCTGTTAGGGTCAAGAAATCTCGAATTTCTGACTAATACGAGTAACTCTGGCCTCGGCATAACCAATACATCAGTTTCACCCTCAAAGAACGGTGTGTTCATTGAAACTCTGGCCACGGGGACTTGTTTGATGTCGCCGGACGCAAAGGTAACCCTGTGTACTTACTCTCTGTAATAAGTCCAGTATCCACACAACTGATAGTTCCTTTATCTCGCAACGCTGCAACTTCTTTTTCTGGATTTTCTAGGTTGGGAATGGCTTGGTACTGGCTGGTCTGTGCTGAATGTGGCCCAGTATACATGCTTTTTGGCAGACGTTTGCTGCGGCGGGTTGATCGTTACTGTTACCACCAGACTGTTCTGTTCCTGTTTTTCCTGACTGACTTGCTGGATGCTTGCTCTGGGTTTGGCAGTCAGATCACCACCACCGCCACCATCTACCCCTGCCTCCTGTGGCCTCAAACTGTGGACTCTCCCACGTACATTAAATCAGTGGTTTACAAGGTACCACACAATATATTTCATTGGAATAGTAAACAAACATAACAACCAAAATATTCCATAACTAGCAAGAAAATCACCCAAAAATCTTATATTAAATGTTCTTAAAAAAATACAATATCTCCGTAATCTCGATTCCCCACCAACAAGCTCCCATTCTTTGCCCAACTCCCTGACATAGCTATTCGATAATGATTAGATGAAAATAGACTTACACAAGTTGCGTGTGAATATATCTGACCGATTCTGTTTGTGCCAAGTATGGTCACAGGAAGAGTCCCTCCTTTTTGTTTTCTACAATTCGACCCACACGGTCAACAACTGAAAAATAAAATGGCGTTCCGCTTTGCCACACACGTCAATTGCACTACTATGAGCGTAGGGCTGTGAACAGGAAGTTCAAACCTGGCAACAAAGTGCTGGTGCTGCTACCTACCGATCACAATAAGTTGCTGATGCAGTGGAAAGGCCCATAGGAAGTGGAGACCGTGGTGGGGATCAACGAATACAAGGTGAAGGTCGGCCAGCATTCCAAGATATACCACGCCAAGCTCCTTAAGCTGTACGTGGAAAGGCCATCAGAGATTGTACACGCAGCAACAGCAGCTGAGATCGACGACAGCTTTGACAGCGAGGAACTGTTGGAACTGGGAGACTTCCACAGCAAAGAATACATCGATGATGTTAAGCTAGGACCAAGCTTGACGGAAGGTCTAAAGGTCGAGCTCATGGACTTTATGGGCGAGTTTCCCCATAATTTCAGCGATGTCCCAGGCTCTACAACTTTGGTTGAACATGAAGTCCACCTCACTTCAAATATTCCCGTTCGATCCAAACCCTTCCCGATCCCTTTCAAGGCCCGTGAATCCTTGAAGAAAGACATCAATGAGATGCTGAAGATGGGCATCATCAGGGAGTCCAGTTCCCCCTACGCATCCCCTGTCGTGGTCGTGAAGGACGGAAGCAACAGAGTATGCATCAATTACAGGAAGGTTAACACAGAGGTGCCTACCGTACGCACTGGCGCGTATTTTTACGAATTTTCAACACAAAATACGACAATACGAGCAATTTCTTAAAAATACGCATTTTTGTGGTGTACCAAAAAAAAATAATTTTTTTTTCGCACTGCTTTTATTATGTTTCGATTCTTTACTTGCTGACCTTAGAGCGCATGCGCAAAAGTGAAATCTCGTGCTTGAGAGGTAGTGCGAGACTTTGTATCCGCCATTGTGCTAAACATGGTGTCGCGGAAGCGTTTACACGTGAGTGACGATGAGAGCAAGTCTGAAGAAAAGCAGTGTACAGTAAGGTTGCAAGTAAGCAAAAAGCGCGACAACATTTCTTACGCGAATACCAAGAACGTTTTTGAGGAATAATCGAATCTTCGAAAGGAGTTCATTATGCTCACTGCAGTGCAAAACAGAGTTCTGCATATGACATTCAGCGACACTTAGATTAGGTATTACGGACGAACATTTTATTTTTGTTTAGGATGCTTTATTTTGTTTTTATTACATAGTACAAACCTTTAGAAGATTAAAATAATTTCAATTGTTAAAATCAGTCAATATTAAGGCACTCATTTAACTGTTCAAAGTGGGTAACCCTCACATAAAAATAAAACGCGTTTTTCCCAAAAGTGGCCCAGGTGTCTAAAATTAATACAAAGTGCATTAACAGGCACTGTATTTACACAACAAAATGCAGAACACTCTAGTATGCTCAGAAAACAAAAAGTGTTGCCAGTTTCAGCAGAATATACGAAAATAATGATGCATTTATATATATTCATAATTCATATTAATTAATTGTTGGACAATATCATGAATATGATCTTTCTTTCTTTTTTTTTCTTTTTTTTTTGGGGGGGGAGGGGTATGGAGTAAAATACAACACAAAAAATATATATTAGTGTGCATTTGTGACCATAACTTGTTGAGTTCTATATTATTTTGTTTCATGAGGATTAAAATGGTGAGCTGGAATTAGTATGAATTGATGTTTTGTGAATGTGGCAGTTTTCATGACAATAATTCTTTGATCAAATGTTGCGAGTTGCGCGAAATCTGACATTACACAAAATACACATTTTTCATGCAGCCAGTACACAAATGATCAGACTGGGGGGTAGGCACCTCTGTTAACAAGATCACCGTCTTCGACCCTGAGCCGATTCCTACCGCAGCAGACCTCTTCCACCAATTATCGGGGAGTAAAATATTCTCGAAGATTGACCTCACCAAGGGTTATTGGCAAATCCCCGTGCGTCAACAGGACATACCAAAGACTGCTTTTATAACTCTTCAATACGTCACAACACACACGCATTTCCACTTACGTCATGCATGTACATGAAAACAAGACGTCCTTCCCCTACAAACAAGCTTGTTTGTATTCTGTTTTGTTTTTATACACGGAAGTTCGATAAATTATAGTCTCTGCGTGGGATGCCTTTATTGTACAGTGACCGGCTGGTGGAGTGCCTTCAGTGTTACCACTGGGGTTGTTTCAGCAGATCTTTTATGCGGATCAGGGGTGAGTCAAAGTTGTGGTCTTGATTTTGTGGTCCTGATTTGGCTCTTTGCAGTCTGCTGGACCCTGTAAGCAGTGAATAACTAACTACCGATACTGAACCTGTTAAAAATATTGCATAATCCTTCTTGGAGGCCATATGATTTCTGATACACTCGCTGTACACAATTATTATTGGATACAAGTCAGTTAGCCTCGCAAAAAGTGGAAAAATAATGATTTGATCCAGGTTAGATTAGTTTTTACCATTAGCTGCAAACTTGATCAGACTGTGCAAAATAAGGTACTGCACATTATGTTGCAACAGAGCCCAAATACAGTCTAATGCACTGGTGATGAAAATACGCATTTCATACTTGTCTGTCTTTTTGTGCATCTGTCTATGAGTATGGAAGTGTGTGCATGTACAATAGCTCTGTCTATGTATGAGAATTAAAGTGTATACATGTTCGATAGCTCTCTGTGAGAATTAACGTGTACATGTTGATACCTTTGTCTATGAGTATGGAAGTGTGCACATGCAGTGTTAAAATTTGGCATGCGCATGAGCGCGCATGGAGCCTTATTTCCATTTTGAACACCCAGTGCACCCAACGAGCGTGTGTAAAATCCTAAAAGAAAGTTAACTCATTGACCTTCGAATAGTCAACATTGTAATTAAAGATCAAAGGAAAACTTCATAGTGACAGCAACAGAAATATTCACATCACATTCTTATTTTCTCCATTTGCTTTTTGTTTCGATGGGTCGAGAATAGTCTCCCTCTATGCATGCAAAGACGAGCTTTCTGATTGGCCAGTAATTTATTCAGTGACCAATCAGGGAGTCAGTTGATATGACGCACGTGCCAAACAAAACATGAAGTTACTCTGAAACTAGCAGATTGAGTAAAGTGTTTGACATCTTCAAAAAATGTTCTTTTAACCAAAAATGTAGAGTTCTCAGATATTGAGCATTGAGCTTTTGTTATTGTTTGTAATGTTACTCTGATATTTTTAAACACTTTTTTCTGTTTAAATGTAAAAAAAAATAATAAAGTTTTTTTTGGGAGTAAAACCACAAACACATTTGTTTTTTGTTTTTTTAATTTGTCATTTTGTAACTCTTTGGTTAGCTTTAACTGGAAGGTATCTCCAAGAAGGTTACTTGTGTATTTCAAGTTATTTGTATTTAGGCACTCAAAAATTTGTTTCGGCACCCAAAAGTTTCCACTAAGGCACACAAAGGGCACTCTTGTAAAAAAGGTCATTTCTAATCGCGCACATAAATGATAGCTCTATCTATGAGTATGGAAGTGTGCACATGTAAGATAGCTCCATGAGTATGGAAGTGTGCACATGTATGATAGCTCTATGAGTATGGAAGTGTGCACATGTAAGATAGCTCCATGAGTATGGAAGTGTGCACATGTATGATAGCTCTATGAGTATGGAAGTGTGCACATGTATGATAGCTCCATGAGTATGGAAGTGTGCACATGTATGATAGCTCTATGAGTATGGAAGTGTGCACATGTATGATAGCTCTGTCTCTGAGTATGGAAGTTTGCACATGTATGATAGCTCTGTCTCTGAGTATGGAAGTGTGCACATGTATGATAGCTCTGTCTCTGATTATTGAAGTGTGCACATGTATGATAGCTCTGTCTATAAGTATAGAAGTGTACACATGTATGATATATCTATGAGTAAGGAAGTGTGCATATACATGTATGACTGCTGTGTCTATGAGTATGGAAGTGTGCACATGTATGATAGCATCGTGCTCTCATGCATTCACTCAGTCATCATTATGTTGATATCAAATCCTAAATCTTATTACCTCTATCCCTTCTCAGTAAACTTTGGCACATTCTTTTTTTTCTAGAACTGCAAATATATATATTTTGTAGATGTGTTTTTAGTGATTGTAGCGTAACGTGTTTCCATAGTTAAACATGTTGGTGTATTGTTTAGAAGTTTGAGGTGAATGTTAGTTTATGAAGGTTTTGACAGACATTTTAGTATGTCCGTGAAATCTGTACAAGCTATCCTTTACAATACCTGATGTGAATGTTAGTTTATAAAGGTTTAGACAGACACGATATCCATGAAATCTGTACAAACTATCCTTTACAATACCTCCTGTGTCATTTACAGTACTAAAGAAAATTTATTTTTGTAGTTGTGATATATTTTGAATATTATGCAAGAGAATTTTGTAAACGTGCGACGATATGATAAGACATTTTAACAAGGCTGCATTATTGAACATGAAGTTAAGGTGTGTGTTGATGATTGTTGTTACGCTTTAGCATCATTGACAACAATATCACTGCCATTCAACGCTGTTACAGCTGTACTTTTGTTTCGTTTGGTTCCTTGTGAGTTGACATGAAGCAGTCTATCAGTCTTATCACGTTACTGTTTCCTTAGTCTCAGTTTTTTTGGTTTTTTAATTTCCCACCATCATGAACTGCTTCATTAATATTTTTAAAAGTAGTGTGTTAAAAACTATTTTGGAACACATGTCTTGAATTTAAAAATGAGAATTGAAGCATGGATCCTATAGATCTACTGCTGCTATGTGACTTACTTATAATACATTGATGAGGAATAATACTTTGATGACGTATGTTACATTGATGACATGGGGTTTTAGCCTGCAAGTCCTACAAACCCTACAACAAGTGTGGATACAGCTATGGAGTTTGTATCAATCCAAAATGATGACATGGGCAGTTGCTTATGGTTTGAAATCAGAATCTGACACTTGAAGTACCATGGCTTGAGATCATTATTTCTTCAGTTCTGTGTGCAATGTCTCATGATTTCACCCCTTCCTCATCATCGCTTACTTCCATTTGAACAGCTGCTCTGACTATAGTATTCCTACGCTGTATGCCAATGACGTTCTCTGTGCCAATCTTGTGTTAAACTTACAAAGTGGGAGTATTATGGATGTTTGTGGCGTTGTCAACATCTGTCTACACTATCTTGGTGCATTACACAGTTTTGCTAAATATTGCACATTGTTATGACGTAAAATATTTTATGAGGCATATTCTGTTATTAATTGTTATTATTATTATTGTATGTAGTTATTGAGCCAGTTATCGCTAGTGGCGCACATTTGTTAAGATCTGAGGTCAAAAGCAGCTTTTGTTGTGGCGTGTACTCCCCCCCCCCCCTCCATCTGTCTTTGTCTTGTGTCAGATGTTGCAGCATGTTGTTAACTGTCATCCTGTACTCCAGGGCTCAGAGTAAACTGCTTTGTTTGATGCCAAGCAGTCTGGAATTAAAACATTCACCAGCTTGATAAAATCACATGTAAAACATTGATAAAGAAGAAGAGAAAAAAACAACCCATTTAGATGATAGATTAGGTACACAAAAAATATGTCTGTTTATGGTAACAAAGGGGAAACAAAATTGGGTCAACAGATTGGTGTTTTTTTTTTGGTTGTTTTTTTAAACCTTTTTCACCTTGGGTGCGATTTTGGGGGGTCTTTTTTCTTTTTTTTCCAGACGGTCCCAAAACATGTTTAGGGTCGGGCCAAAAAATTGATGGTCGGTAGGGATACCGTAAACATACTTCTATTTTTTGGCCTTATGACGAAGAAAAAATAAAAATAAAAAAGATGAGGTGGAGAAAAAAGTGAAGGATAAATACAAGAGAAGAAAGATCTGTCTGTGTGTCCGGATCCCCAATTCCTAAATAACAGGTTTGGAGTGACAGGTTTTCATCTGCCAAGTCAGGCAGGTTAGTTGTACTTGCGAATGTTGCATATAATGGCAATAATGATTGGGATCTTACATGCAGCCAATATTGTTCTACTGCAGAATGTACCTAACATTGTAACTGTCAAGCCTACCTGCCCTGGACTGTCCTTCATTTCAAGCCCTGTGGTGTCTTGTCATAGTGTGAATTGTATTGTGGTGTCTTGTCATGTCATAGTGTGATTTGTATTGTGGTGTCTTGTCTTGTCATAGTGTGAATTGTATTGTATCTGTCATTTTCCATTTTGTACTTCAGCTACTGTGTGTTGTGTCTTGTTGACCTGTCCCGTTACCTTGTCTATAGTGTGTCTATATCAAACTCTCTCTCTCTCTATATATATATACTAGTCTTGTGTATCTATATCAAATGTTGTGTATTGCACTGTATCAGCCCTTGCTTTGTAAATTGTTAGACTTACCACTGTTCAAAACTAAAACTAACATATCCTTGGGTGAGGAGCAATGGCGCAATGTGTGAAATTCTGACATGTTCTGCAGTTACAGAGTGCATTCAGGAGAGAAAAAAAATGCAAAAGTCAATGAAGAATAAGATTTTTATTTTTTTAAATTTATTTTGTGTGTGTGGGTGTGTGTGAGAAAGAGTGGAGTTGCTATAGAGGAAAGGTTAACTTTGGTTAGTCAGTGTTGTATAGCCATTTTGTATACTTGTTCCTTTTGTGTAGCTGTTTTTGTATTGCGCTTTATTTGTAAAATGCCTGCATCTGTTTCACATTTAACAAAAAACCAAAAGTGTATCAATGTTGTGACTGCGGTTCTAGGCATGTATAATACAGTGTATCATGTAAAAAGTTGACCCAAGAGAAAGAAAGCTGAGGAGAGCCAAGTCAAAACTTAATGTAAAAATAAATGAATTCCAATATAAAATGAGCGTGAGGGGAAGAAGAGGAAGAGAGGTGAATAGAACTACTAATGTTGGGGTGGCCATGGAGAGGGTGCCACCTGCCATGTGATAAAAGTTGAGATGATTATCCTGTACCTTCAAATGTCTGTAGGTCCTTCCCTGCTGTTGTACACAAACAATGGATGATGATGCCTGTGACTTTGGTTTTCATCATTTGGCACGACATGTTGCATTATTTGTATAGTTGCTTTTACATGCCTCGTTAGGTTGCAGCTTCAAGTTCAGTTTCATAATGGTGTTTTGTTTGTCAATTTGGTTTTGATAAGTTCAGTTTCATAAAGCAATATTGTTTTGATTTGTCAAAGTTCAGTTTTATGATGTGTTTTTGTTGTTGCTGTTGTTGTGATTTTGATTTGCTCTCATGTGAAATACAGTTGTTTGATGCATCAAGCTTGTGTATTGATCTGTACATTTAGATTTCAAATGCAGGGTGGACTTTATGGTACAGTTTTGTATTTGAAATAAATAATGTATTATTATTATTATTATTATTATTATTATTATTATTATTATTATTATTATTTATTTGTACTTCTATTATTATTATACATTTTTAGCTTTTGGCGTTGCAAGTTTTTGTGAGTTTAGATGTTATCTGGTAGTTAGACCACCGTATGCAATTTATTTTTTGTTGATGAGCTGTTTTATAATTTTTTACATTGTTGATTGGTCTCTAAATAACGATGAACAGCAAAGTAGAAAGGGGGAAATGTTGGGAGATTGGAACTAGTGTGACACCAAGCTAGCTAATGTTTAGCACTAAAGTGCTGAGTTAGCCCCATTTGGCAATGTTAATGGCTGAAGATGACATAAGCTGTTTGTGTACTAATCATTTCACAGACATTGTACAACTGATTGCCTGTTGATCTCTGTTAAGTTTTAAAAAAAAAAAACACAAAAAAAACCCTGACCAATACGATATGAAGGCGGAGCTACTGGTACTGGGTCTTTGCTTCACAATCAATGTGTTGAGGGGAAGCAGTTTCACAGTTGTGTAGTATTCCCTGTCTTGTATGGAATACAAGTTTCTGCATTCATCAGTACATTAGTGCATTTCAAATAATTTACATTTTTTCATGACTATGTTAGTGAATCTTTACGCTTTTTGTTTATGCTGTTAGTGGACTTTTCCTTGCTTATTATTATAAATATTATTTGTACGATCATTATTATTATTACGCTAAATAGTTTTGCTTACTTTTATATTTCATATTGATTTGTATTATGTTTTAAACTGTTTTCTGGCAGAGGAAAAACAGTTGATGAGTTTTGTGTAATGTAGGTTTCGCTGCAATGTATGAATAATGTTTAGTGATACTTGTGTGTGCCTGTTATTGTGGTTTCTAGTTTGTGTTCTTTCGATGTGCTTTAATGATTCTTGTTTTACCTTTTTGCACCTACTTTTCGTTTATTTTTTCATGGAGAAAAACAATTGATGAAATGAGGAGCTTGTTTTGGATTTAATTTTCTATTTTCTGTCTCTGTCTGTCTGTCTCTCTCTGTCTGTCTTTCTCTCTGTTTCTCTCTGTCTCTCTCTCTCTCTCTCTCTCTCTCTCTCTCTCTCTCTCTCTGTAAAAATACTACAAAAGTTATACAACAGCACTTGTGCACCAAAAGTTTTCATTTGTACAAATACAGTAAAATAAATATAAATATATGTGTGTGTTTGCTTTTTTTAAAATAATAAAAACAAGAGAATAATAAATACTATCTCCACTTTCTGGAATTTTAGTGCTTTAAATTCCTACTGTCGCTGTCTTTCTCCTGCCCCCACGGGCTTGGCTCCGCACGCCGGGGGTGGACCCCAGCCTCTCTCTGGCTGGGTGACAAAGTTGCCTACCCATTTTTCTTCTCTTTTGTCTTGTTTCTGTCTTATTGGTCCTTTCACCGATATTCTCTTCACCCGTAAATTCTCCCACTAAACTGCAGTTTTGACTTCCTCTCTTCTGCCTTACCGGACTTTTCCTGTTTTCTTTTCCCCCGTCATTTCTTCTTTTTCTACCCTCCTTTTTCTCTGTGGCCTTCTCTTGGCCCCCTGCGTTTGCCGTGCAGGGCAACCCGTGTCGGATTTTCCCACTAGGGTTGTTTCAGCAGATCTTTTATGCGGATCGGGGGTTGTCCGGTCCTGATTTGGCTCGGAAGAGTCCGCTGGACCTAAAGCAACAATAAATCAATCAATCAACCCGTGTCGGGGGAGAATGGGATCCTGGAGGTTGAGGTCACTGATTGACTGCGGTCCCTCACACTAACACACCTCTTTGGCCCGGACTTCTAGACGGGAGGCTGGCGTGGCCCGCGTCAGTCAAGCGGCTGGTTGTGTATTGCCCTAGCTCTGCTAGAAGGCTGCGGCTCATGGGTCAGACTTGAACAAAACTGTAGTGGCAGTGCGGGATTGTCTGGGTGTATATCCCCCCTGTAGGCCTGGTGCGCTCCCTTGCTGGATTTTTTGCTTGGACGCATCCCCTTGTTGGACTCCGTGGTGGGTGGGGAACAGGGGGGATGAATTAACAAATAATTAACATGGCATCAACAACAAAAAAACGACTGCATGATGACGGACTGGACACGGACAGTGACATGGATACGAGACAAAAAGCTTGTGCATCGGGGGTGGAAGGGGCCTGGCCTCGTTTTGTGGTTGTGGAGGGGGCGGATCCGGCTTTGCCACTAGGCAAGCTGTCTCCGTTCGCCATCCAGAAGGGTTTCCAATCCGTCTGCACAATCGGTTTCAGAGATGTGAAAAAACTGAGATCTGGGGCCTACCTGGTGGAGTGCTCAACCAAAAAGGCATCGGATTGTCTTCTAAAGAGGAATTTGACCGTATTTGTTGACAGACAAATCAAAGTTTCTGTGTGCCATGGACGGTTGAATTCCTCCAAGGGAGTCATCCGATGTCAGGATTTGATCGACATGTCGGAATTGGACACCCGAGATGAGCTCTCCAGCCAGGGGGTCACAGCAGTCCAGCGGGTCTTTGTCACCAAAGGACCCAAACGTATCCCCACCAACACACTTTTTGTGACCTTCGCTATGGCCAAGTTGCCAGAGTCACTCAAGGTGGGGTACCTTAGGGTCAAGGTGACACCTTTCATACCGTCACCATTGCGATGCTACCGTTGCTAAAGGTTTGGTCACGGTAGCAAAACCTGCAAAAGCAAAGAAATATGTCGAGATTGTGCTAAAGACAAACATGAAAATGAATGCAAAGATCCGATTTGCTGCGTGAATTGCGCCGGTGTGACATCGTCACAGTTCCTAGTATCTTAGCTGGGCTGGGAGCGACTGGGAGCATTCTGATTGGTCGACGCGTTGCAAAATTCGGCGCATGCGCACAGTGTTATCGTAGTCTTAGTAAGGATTAGGGTTAGGGTTTGGGTTAGAGTTAGGGTTAGGGTTTAGGGTTAGGGTTTGGGTTAGGGTTAGGGTTACGACGCCTAAGAACGTCGTGAAAAAGCCGGCCCGCATAAACTGGCGCATGCGCAAAGGCGCCCAGATAAACTAGGAGACCCGGAACTTGGAGGATGTGACACCGGGCATCATTCTTCCAGCTCCAAAGATTGTCCTCAGTGGCAGTTGGAGCTGGAAATCCAAAAGGTGCGGGCCACTGAGAGTTGCTCCTTCGAAGACGCAAGGAAAAAAGTTCTAGAAAGTAGGACGTCTGTTTCTATACCTGTCAGTGACAACCGTGGACGTCTGTTTCTGTATCTGTCAGTGACAACCGTGGACGTCTGTTTCTATATCTGTCAGTGACAACCGTGGACGTCTGTTTCTGTATCTGTCAGTGACAACAGTTGACGTCTGTTTCTGTATCTGTCAGTGACAACCGTGGACGTCTGTTTCTGTATCTGTCAGTGACAACAGTGGACGTCTGTTTCTATATCTGTCAGTGACAACCGTGGACGTCTGTTTCTATATCTGTCAGTGACAACCGTGGACGTCTGTTTCTATACCTGTCAGTGACAACCGTGGACGTCTGTCTCTATACCTGTCAGTAACAACCGTGGACGTCTGTTTCTATACCTGTCAGTAACAACAGTGGACGTCTGTCTCTATACCTGTCAGTAACAACCGTGGACGTCTGTCTATACCTGTCAGTGACAACAGTGGACGTCTGTCTCTATACCTGTCAGTGATAACCGTGGACGTCTGTCTCTATACCTGTCAGTAATAACCGTGGACGTCTGTCTCTATACCTGTCAGTAACAACCGTGGACGTCTGTTTCTATACCTGTCAGTGACAACCGTGGACGTCTGTCTCTATACCTGTCAGTGATAACCGTTGACGTCTGTCTCTACCTGTCAGTGATAACCGTGGACGTCTGTCTCTATACCTGTCAGTGATAACCGTGGACGTCTGTCTCTATACCTATCAGTAACAACCGTGGACGTCTGTCTCTATACCTATCAGTAACAACCGTGGACGTCTGTCTCTATACCTGTCAGTAATAACCGTGGACGTCTGTCTCTATACCTATCAGTAACAACCGTGGACGTCTGTCTCTATACCTGTCAGTGACAACCGTGGACGTCTGTCTCTATACCTGTCAGTGACAACCGTGGACGTCTGTCTCTATACCTGTCAGTGATAACCGTGGACGTCTGTCTCTATACCTGTCAGTAACAACCGTGGACGTCTGTCTCTATACCTGTCAGTGATAACCGTGGACGTCTGTCTCTATACCTATCAGTAACAACCGTGGACGTCTGTCTCTATACCTATCAGTAACAACCGTGGACGTCTGTCTCTATACCTGTCAGTGATAACCGTGGACGTCTGTCTCTATACCTATCAGTAACAACAGTGGACGTCTGTTTCTATACCTGTCAATAACAACCGTGGACGTCTGTTTCTATACCTGTCAATAACAACCGTGGACGTCTGTTTCTATACCTGTCAATAACAACCGTGGACGTCTGTTTTTATACCTGTCAGTGACAACCGTGGACGTCTGTCTCTATACCTGTCAGTGACAACCGTGGACGTCTGTCTCTATACCTGTCAGTGACAACCGTGGACGTCTGTCTCTATACCTGTCAGTAACAACCGTGGACGTCTGTTTCTATACCTGTCAGTAACAACCGTGGACGTGTGTTTCTATACCTGTCAGTGACAACCGTGGACGTCTGTCTCTATACCTGTCAGTGACAACCGTGGACGTCTGTCTCTACCTGTCAGTGACAACCGTGGACGTCTGTCTCTATACCTGTCAGTGACAACCGTGGACGTCTGTTTCTATACCTGTCAGTGACAACCGTGGACGTCTGTTTCTATACCTGTCAGTGACAACCGTGGACGTCTGTTTCTATACCTGTCAGTGACAACCATGGACGTCTGTTTCTATACCTGTCAGTGACAACCGTGGACGTCTGTTTCTATACCTGTCAGTGACAACCGTGGACGTCTGTCTCTATACCTGTCAGTGACAACCGTAAACGTCTGTCTATATACCTGTCAGTGACAACCGTGGACGTCTGTTTCTATACCTGTCAGTGACAACCGTGGACGTCTGTCTCTATACCTGTCAGTGACAACCGTAAACGTCTGTCTCTACCTGTCAGTGACAACCGTGGACGTCTGTCTCTATACCTGTCAGTGACAACCGTAAACGTCTGTCTCTACCTGTCAGTGACAACCGTGGACGTCTGTCTCTATACCTGTCAGTGACAACCGTAAACGTCTGTCTCTACCTGTCAGTGACAACCGTGGACGTCTGTCTCTATACCTGTCAGTGACAACCGTAAACGTCTGTCTCTACCTGTCAGTGACAACCGTGGACGTCTGTCTCTATACCTGTCAGTTACAACCGTGGACGTCTGTTTCTATACCTGTCAGTAACAACCGTGGACGTCTGTTTCTATACCTGTCAGTGACAACCGTGGACGTCTGTTTCTATACCTGTCAGTGACAACCGTGGACGTCTGTTTCTATACCTGTCAGTGACAACCGTGGACGTCTGTCTCTATACCTGTCAGTGACAACCGTGGACGTCTGTCTCTATACCTATCAGTAACAACCGTGGACGTCTGTTTCTATACCTGTCAGTGACAACCGTGGACGTCTGTTTCTATACCTGTCAGTAACAACCGTGGACGTGTTTCTATACCTGTCAGTGACAACCGTGGACGTGTTTCTATACCTGTCAGTGATAACCGTGGACGTCTGTCTCTACCTGTCAGTAACAACCGTGGACGTCTGTTTCTATACCTATCAGTGACAACCGTGGACGTCTGTCTCTATACCTGTCAGTAACAACCGTGGACGTCTGTCTCTATACCTGTCAGTGACAACCGTGGACGTCTGTCTCTACCTGTCAGTGACAACCGTGGACGTCTGTTTCTATACCTATCAGTGACAACCGTGGACGTCTGTCTCTATACCTGTCAGTGACAACCGTGGACGTCTGTCTCTATACCTGTCAGTGACAACCGTGGACGTCTGTTTCTACCTGTCAGTGACAACCGTGGACGTCTGTTTCTATACCTGTCAGTGACAACCGTGGACGTCTGTCTCTATACCTGTCAGTGACAACCGTGGACGTCTGTCTCTATACCTGTCAGTAACAACCGTGGACGTGTGTTTCTATACCTGTCAGTGACAACCGTGGACGTCTGTCTCTATACCTGTCAGTGACAACCGTGGACGTGTGTTTCTATACCTGTCAGTGACAACCGTGGACGTCTGTCTCTATACCTGTCAGTAACAACCGTGGACGTGTGTTTCTATACCTGTCAGTAACAACCGTGGACGTCTATCTCTATACCTGTCAGTGACAACCGTGGACGTCTGTCTCTATACCTGTCAGTGACAACCGTGGACGTCTGTCTCTATACCTGTCAGTGACAACCGTGGACGTCTGTCTCTATACCTGTCAGTAACAACCGTGGACGTCTGTCTCTATACCTATCAGTAATAACCGTGGACGTCTGTCTCTATACCTGTCAGTGACAACCGTGGACGTCTGTCTCTATACCTGTCAGTGACAACCGTGGACGTCTGTCTCTATACCTGTCAGTAACAACCGTGGACGTCTGTCTCTATACCTGTCAGTGACAACCGTGGACGTCTGTCTCTATACCTGTCAGTGACAACCGTGGACGTCTGTCTCTATACCTGTCAGTAACAACCGTGGACGTCTGTCTATACCTGTCAGTGACAACCGTGGACGTCTGTCTCTATACCTGTCAGTGACAACCGTGGACGTCTGTCTCTATACCTGTCAGTAATAACCGTGGACGTCTGTTTCTATACCTGTCAGTAACAACCGTGGACGTCTGTTTCTATACCTGTCAGTAATAACCGTGGACGTCTGTTTCTATACCTGTCAGTAACAACCGTGGACGTCTGTCTCTATACCTGTCAGTGACAACCGTGGACGTCTGTTTCTATACCTGTCAGTGACAATCGTGGACGTCTGTTTCTATACCTGTCAGTGACAACCGTGGACGTCTGTTTCTATACCTGTCAGTGACAATCGTGGACGTCTGTCTCTATACCTGTCAGTGACAACCGTGGACGTGTTTCTATACTTGTCAGTGACAACCGTGGACGTGTTTCTATACCTGTCAGTGACAACCGTGGACGTCTGTTTCTATACTTGTCAGTGACAATCGTGGACGTCTGTTTCTACCTGTCAGTGACAACCGTGGACGTCTGTTTCTATACCTGTCAGTGACAACCGTGGACGTCTGTTTCTATACCTGTCAGTGACAATCGTGGACGTCTGTTTCTACCTGTCAGTGACAATCGTGGACGTCTGTTTCTACCTGTCAGTGACAATCGTGGACGTCTGTTTCTACCTGTCAGTGACAATCGTGGACGTCTGTTTCTACCTGTCAGTGACAACCGTGGACGTCTGTTTCTATACCTGTCAGTGACAACCGTGGACGTCTGTTTCTATACCTGTCAGTGACAATCGTGGACGTCTGTTTCTACCTGTCAGTGACAATCGTGGACGTCTGTTTCTACCTGTCAGTGACAATCGTGGACGTCTGTTTCTACCTGTCAGTGACAATCGTGGACGTCTGTTTCTACCTGTCAGTGTCTACCGTGGACGTCTGTTTCTATACCTGTCAGTGACAACCGTGGACGTCTGTTTCTATACCTGTCAGTGACAACCGTGGACGTCTGTTTCTATACCTGTAAGTGACAACCGTGGACGTCTGTCTCTACCTGTCAGTGACAACCGTGGACGTGTTTCTCTACCTGTCAGTGACAACCGTGGATGTCTGTCTCTATACCTGTCAGTGACAACCGTGGACGTCTGTCTCTACCTGTCAGTGACAACCTTGGACGTCTGTCTCTACCTGTCAGTGACAACCGTGGACGTCTGTCTCTACCTGTCAGTGACAACCGTGGACGTCTGTCTCTACCTGTCAGTGACAACCGTGGATGTCTGTCTCTATACCTGTCAGTGACAACCGTGGACGTCTGTCTCTACCTGTCAGTGACAACCGTGGATGTCTGTCTCTATACCTGTCAGTGACAACCGTGGACGTCTGTCTCTATCTGTCAGTGACAACCGTGGACGTCTGTTTCTATACCTGTCAGTGACAACCGTGGACGTCTGTCTCTACCTGTCAGTGACAACCGTGGATGTCTGTCTCTATACCTGTCAGTGACAACCGTGGATGTCTGTCTCTATCTGTCAGTGACAACCTTGGACGTCTGTCTCTACCTGTCAATGACAACCGTGGACGTGGACCACTCTTTTTCTATGCGGCGCTGCGCTGTGACTTCTGTGCTTTCTTTGAAAAAGTGACCTGTACATGACTGATGAATCTTATCTAAATTCAAAGTGTGTGTGTGTGTGTGAGAGCGAGAGAGAGAGAGAGAGCGTGCATGTGTGTATGTATGTGTGTGATGTAGAAACGCCGCGCGGTATTATTACACACTCTTTATACTCTTGAAACACAGTACACTCATACGCACTACTCACACATTCACGCACCCCACGCACAAATGTACACACGTACTCACACTGAAATCACTCTTGTATGTAGTTACGTAAAAATAGAGGCCTACACACACACACACACACACACACACACACACACACACACACACACCCGCCGAGGAGCGCACACACTCACCAAAAAACCCCAAATGAACATTGATCGTTTCACATCATTTTATTTGTGGTCGCTATTGAAATTATTGCATAACTATATTAAACATCTTATCTATATTGCCTATAATAACCATTACGTTCAGTGCAAATGTTGGAATACATAAATAACACTTCTGACCTTGTCACGCTACGCAGTTTGCAGTCGCGCGCCTATGTATATAGTTTAATCATCAGCCTGTACATAGAGGTTAAAAGTTACGGTAGTCAAGGGGAGAGAATCAGAATAAATTAATTTAGTTTATAATTAATAAAAGTAGCGAATGTATTGCGCCCGTGCAGAACGTACTATGTTAGAAAAACAGCATAGTTGGCTATTTTGTTATTGAGAAGATTAATTGCTGCCATGCGATATTCTATGTGTGAAATGCGTGCTCTAATCGCGAACGGTGCAGGGAATGAATTATGATTAAAACAAGTAAATTCTAGAAGATTCTTAGCTAATCGTATAAAACCCCTTGCACTGTATATTTTGATAGGAGTAGCAACAGTTGCATATCGCTTTTGTAGCCAGAATCAACGGATCCAAGTTGGGTCAAGGTGCCAGTTAGTGACTTTGTCTGTGGGTCGTACAGATCAGACCGTCAACGAAAAAGAGCCTATTAACGGAAGAGGAGGACTGTTTTGGGAACACTTTGGAAGTGTTTGTTTAACTAAAACTTTTCTAAGCTGTTTAGAATACCTACTGTGTATTCTCGGTGAAATCTGAGTTATCTACGTATAACGTCGGGTGACCTGTGACTCCGTCTAGGACTTCTTATGCCTGTGTAATCACCTTGCCTAACCATCTGTGCCTGTGTGTTTGTCCCGTCGTTCGTGTGTCTTTGTCTACAGGCCGGAGAATCCACTGGTAGCCATGTACCAACAAATACAACACCAAAACCCTAGAGCAGACCATTGATGGTGTGCTGAAACCTTGCTGGTGTGAAGCTTGTGTGCCTCGGCCTATTACGCCGTGTTTTCCGTGTGTCAACCTCGGTTGCGAAGGTTCTGGTATTCGCCCAGGGAACTTTATTTCGATTATAAAGCACACGCACACACACTCCACCACACACAACAAATAACTATAACCAATGATAATCTGTTGTGAGGAACGATAATTGTTTTACATGTGATAAATTATAAATTACAGCACATTGAGATATATTTAATTTGAATTGATTGATAAACGTTGTTGAATAATATTATCTACTAGTTTAAGTAACCCTGTGATTGTATAGTTTTGTCTGGGGGAATTATTTCGCCAGATATTAGTTAATTAGTAATTTAGATTAATTTCTTATAAATTCTATTTTGCTTAAAAGATAAATTTTCTTATTCATTTTATATAATATAAAAGACTTGTTGTATCTATTTGAAGTTTAAGTGGAACAAAGTTTGAATATTTATAAAGATTTAAAGCAGTTGCTTACTGTATATTTACTTTGTTGTCAGTAAGCTGTTCCAGACATAATTATTATAAATCCTTTGTACATTTTGTAGTTAGTCATTTTCCATTTTGATTTAATTATCATTATTATTTTGAGCGAATTGTTTATGTATTAGTTTGGGGTTATATTAGTGGGATTTAGGGTCGGTTGGTTGGGAAGTGGGATAAAGGGAGTTAATTTTTAGTGCGAATGAGTGTGTGAAATAAAGAAATTGTCTTGTTACTTCTGGTTTTGTCTTTTAGAGTTTATTTAGGTGTTGGGTTTTTTTCTCGTGTGAAAGAGCACACATGTCGAACCTCTGCTAAGGCAGTTGGGACGTGACATTTTGGTGGCAGCGGTGGGATAGATCTAGGATAGGTTAGGGGGGAATAGTTGGGTAGATTTATTGTTATTTGTTTAGATACCAGAAGTCAGTGTTTGTTTCTTTGTCGTCTTGTGTTTCGGATGAGTGGCCAGTGGGTGGTTGGTCGGGAGTGAGGTTGCGCTGCGCAAAAGGGTTCACACCCCGAGCGTGTGTGCACAAACGGGGGGTTGAGGTAAACAACTTTGTCGTCGAGGCCTAGACGATAAGGGACTTCTCCGGCTCCTGTTACTGTTTACTTGTCATTTGTTCGACTGTTTGTATATGTGTTAATCGTTATTTGTTTCATTGTTATTCACCCATTTTTTTCCCATTTTTCTTAGTCCGCGACTGTATGCTGACGAGAGCTGCGACTCGGAGAGCAGCTGAGCAGGCGCGAGCGATGGACCAGTACACGGAGGCCGACGCAGCCGCTTCGCGTCGGGAACCGATGGACGAGGAAACCACAGTGAGTACGCCTTTCGCTCATAGTACTCGCATGGCAGCTGATCTTACTCCTACTGCAGTTAAGGCCGGTGCAGGAACAAGTAGCGTTGGCATGGAGGTATATCTTAGATACAAGGAGCTAGGCGCTAGCATGGGGCTGAAGGGAGCAGGTCTAGCCAGTTTTGTAGTAGACGGGGCGAAGAGAGAGCAAGAAGCTGCTAGATTAGCGGAGGAGTCTGCTAGATTGGCGAGAGAGATGGAATTAGAGCGAAGGGATAGAGCGAAAGAAACAGCTAGGCTCGAGAGGAGGATGGAACGCGAAGAGAAGAAAAGAGCAGAAGAGTTGGCCCTAGCAGAGAAGAGAAGAGCAGAGGAGTTAGCCCTGATGGAAAGAAGGCTGGAGCAAGAGCGCAAAGATAAAGCTAGAGAACTAAAGCTCTTAGAAAAGAAAATAGACTCCGAACGAGAGAATGTCGAGTTGCGTCTGCAAGAGGAACGTACAGCTAGAGAGCAGGCCCGGGAAGACGATAGAGAAAGGCTTAGGCAACAGTTAGAACAAGAGAAAGAACTAGAAGCCCAACGTAGGAGGGATAGAGTTCAGCCTGATAGCTACAAGATCAAGGTCCAACCATTTGATGGTAAAGAGGATATTGAGAGCTATCTTCAGCACTTTGAGCAAATAGCTAGAACTCAGAAATGGAGGGAAGAGACGTGGTCGGCTAGGTTGTCGCCGTTGTTGTCAGGGGAGGCAAGAGAGACTTATCTGAAGTTAACTCCAGAGCAGATAGTCGATTTCGAGGTAGTCAGGGGGGCTCTTCTGAAACGTTTTAGGAGAGATGCTGACTACTACCGCAAGCAGTTCAGGGGGAGTAGGAAAGAAGGCACAGAGACTTTTCCGCAGTACTTGAGTAGAGTACAAGTCTTAGTGAAGAGATGGTTTTCTTTGGCTAAGAAAGATATAGATGATGCGGGCGTAGTGCTTGATGTCTTTCTGACTGAACAGTTGTTGTCAGTGATGAACCCTGAGTTAGAACTGTTTGTGAGGGAGAGGCAGCCTGAGAACGGCGAGCAAGCAGCTGAGATTGCCCAGTTACATGTAGATGCGAAACGGACAGTGAGTAACAGGCCAGTGTTCGGTAGCGTGCCGTACAAGGGGGGTAATCGTGCTGTCAGTCAACCTGTAGGGGCAGCGAGGAGTGGTCCTAGTGGCAACAAGGGTGAAGAGGATAAGAGGAGGGAACCTAGTGGGGAGAAACGTCCTGTGAAGTGTTTCAGGTGCGGGAAGCTAGGTCACGTAGCGAGGGAGTGCCGTAGTCCGAAACAGTTGCTACGTATCACTGTCAGTCCGGATTCAGGCCCGATTCACTCGGAAATGACTAAGGCTAGCTTTAGCACCATTCAGCCGTACAACCCGTGGAGCATGGGAACAGTCAGGGGTCAGCCTGTGAAGATTCTGAGAGATACTGGTGCCGAGGTGGGGGCAGTAGCAGCCAAGTGGGTGCGTCCCGAGGATATGACTGGCAGAGAGATCGAGGTCATGTTCGCTGATCAGGTCAAGTCAGGGAAGTATCCTACAGCGTACGTGGAAGTAGACTCAGCTTTCGTGAAGGGTACAGTAGAATTGATCGTCATCGAGCAAGTTGTACCTGATGTCATTCTTGGCAACTGGGTTACCTTCAAGGGAGGCTATCGAAGTCCCGTAGCTGTAGATGGGTTAGAGTGTGCGATAGCCGCCGTTCAGACCAGGGCACAGGCCAAGGCAGAAGGGAAGCAGGAGAAAGCACTGCCGATTCCGAAGCCATTCCAACTCGATGTGACGCCCGATCAGTTGGCCAAGATGCAGGAAGAAGATCCCACTTTAGCTAGAGCTAGAGAGTGCGAGAAGCAAGGGACGAAACTCAAGTCAGGCAAAGCGATGGTTAGCTTCACCAAAAAGAAGGGCATTTTGTACAGGGTACACCATCAGGGAGAAGAAGAGCTAACGCAGCTAGTCGTGCCTAGCAAGCTCAGAGGAGAGGTGATGCGCCTGGCGCATGACCCTCCGATGGCCGGACATTTGGGTGGAAAGAGGACACGTGAGAGGATATGGGGGGTGTTCTATTGGCCAGGAATGTGCGGGGATGTTAGGCGTTTCTGCGAATCATGTCCCGAATGCCAGAAAACAGTTCCCAGGGGTAGGGTAGCAAAAGTTCCGCTGCAGAAACTACTCTAGTTGACGAACCGTTTCAGAGAGTTGCAGTCGATATTGTGGGGCCTATAAAACCTATGTCAGACAGGGGCAACCAATACATCTTAGTCATGGTAGACTACGCGACGCGGTATCCTGAGGCCGTAGCACTGAAAGGCATAGAGGCTGAGAGAGTTGCTGAAGCATTGTGGGAGATCTGGACAAGAGTGGGAATTCCCAAGGAGATATTGACAGATCAAGGGACACAATTTATGTCAAACGTGATGACTGAGGTAAATAGACTTCTAGCAATCCATGGGAAGGCGACAACACCATACCATCCAATGTGCGACGGGCTCGTGGAGCGTTTCAATGGTACACTCGTGTCGATGCTCAAAAAGCTGACGAAGGAGCAACCGAAGGCATGGGATAGGTACATACCAGCGCTGCTCTTCGCGTACAGGGAGGTACCTCAAGAGAGCACAGGTTTTTCACCTTTTGAGCTATTGTATGGCAAGACAGTGAGGGGTCCCATGTCGGTACTGAGAGATTTGTGGACGAAGGACAGTCAAGGAGAAGAAGTGAAGGTGGCTAGTCAGTATGTTGTGGACCTGCGAAATAGAATCGAGGAAACGTGCGCACTAGCGAAGGAAAGTCTGAAGAAAGCAGGCGAGAGGCAGAAAAGACACTTCGACAAGAAAACGAAACCTAGAACATTTCAGGCAGGAGACAAAGTGTTGCTTTTGTTGCCAACCAAGCACAACAAGCTAGAAATGAGCTGGAGGGGGCCATACGAAGTCGTAAGTCGTCGAAACGAGTGCGATTATCAGATTCGCATTGGAAACAAAGTGAAACTGTTTCACGCCAACCTACTGAAACTGTACCATCAGAGAGTTCAAATCGCCACAGCTGTAGTAGTGGATGAAGCAGACGAATGGGAAGAGGTACCAACAGTCGAGGGCATACCCACCGTAGTGTTGAAGCAGTCAGAGACGTTAGATGACGTGCATCTTGATGCAGATAGCCCGGAGATCCATGCAGGAATTAGGAGGCTATTAGTTCGTTACCCTGACATCCTGACTGACTTGCCTTTGCGCACCACGTTGGATGAGTGCGAAATACGACTGGATGACGACCGTCCAGTAAGGACAAAACAGTACCCGTTACCTCATTCAAAGATGGAGACAGTCAAGGCAGAAGTTGAGACGATGCTAGCTATGGGGGTGATCGAGAGAGCGGCTTCACCTTTCAGTTCACCGATCGTTCTAGTAAAGAAGAAGGACGGAGCAGTCAGATTCTGCGTCGATTTCAGGAAACTCAATAGGCAGGTAATTTTCGACGCTGAGCCGATGCCCGACATAGATTATCTATTTAACAAACTCTCAAAGGCCAAGTACTTGAGCAAGATCGATTTGTCTAAGGGGTATTGGCAAATACCTATGAAGAGTGAGGATAAGTGCAAGACAGCTTTCACTACCAACGAGGGTCAATTCCAATGGTGCGTCATGCCCTTCGGACTGAAAACCGCAGGGGCAGTTTTTTCACGCATGATGCGCAAGATGTTGATGCCATTGAAGATGAAAGAAGTCGACAACTTCATGGACGATCTCATGGTAGCCACAGAAACTCTAGAGAGACATTTAGAGTGTTTGGACATCTTGTTTAAACGTCTGAGGGAAGTACAGTTAGCGGCGCGTCCGTCCAAATGCTACCTGGGATTCCGCAAGCTGGAGTATTTGGGACACATAGTGGGAGAAGGCAAAGTGCAGCCGGAACAAGGAAAGATGGACAAGATCCAGAATGCACCACGTCCCACTACCAAGAAACAGGTCAGGTCATTCCTTGGATTGGCAGGGTACTATCGGAAGTTTGTGCCGAATTTTGCTGCGATAGCGGTGCCGCTGACCGACTTAACCAAGGGAGGCAAATCAGGTCCCGTACAGTGGTCCGACGCTTGCGAAGTAGCGTTCCAGACGCTCAAGAACCGTATATGTTCCAAACCTGTATGCTGTATGCCAGACATGGAAAAACCATTAGTGCTACAGACGGACGCATCAGAGATTGGAATAGGGGCGATTCTGTGCCAGGACCAAGGTTTGGGTTTACAACCAATCACATGTGCCAGCAAGAAGCTAAACCAGGCAGAGAGGAACTATTCCACCATAGAGAAGGAATGTTTAGCATTGGTTTGGGGCGTACAAAAGTTCAAGCAGTACCTGTACGATCGGACAGTCATTGTGCAGACCGACCACAGACCTTTGCAATACCTGCAGCAAGCAAAGACCACGAATTGTAGACTCATGAGGTGGGCACTTCAACTCCAACCTTTCGATCTGATAGTGGAGAGTATTCCAGGGAAGGAAAATGTACCAGCTGATTTCTTGAGCAGAACTGAGTAGCGTGGTTGTTAAGAACTAAAACTGTTAGTTTTCGTCTTGGTGGGGTGCTGTGTCACGCTACGCAGTTTGCAGTCGCGCGCCTATGTATATAGTTTAATCATCAGCCTGTACATAGAGGTTAAAAGTTACGGTAGTCAAGGGGAGAGAATCAGAATAAATTAATTTAGTTTATAATTAATAAAAGTAGCGAATGTATTGCGCCCGTGCAGAACGTACTATGTTAGAAAAACAGCATAGTTGGCTATTTTGTTATTGAGAAGATTAACTGCTGCCATGCGATATTCTATGTGTGAAATGCGTGCTCTAATCGCGAACGGTGCAGGGAATGAATTATGATTAAAACAAGTAAATTCTAGAAGATTCTTAGCTAATCGTATAAAACCCCTTGCACTGTATATTTTGATAGGAGTAGCAACAGTTGCATATCGCTTTTGTAGCCAGAATCAACGGATCCAAGTTGGGTCAAGGTGCCAGTTAGTGACTTTGTCTGTGGGTCGTACAGATCAGACCGTCAACGAAAAAGAGCCTATTAACGGAAGAGGAGGACTGTTTTGGGAACACTTTGGAAGTGTTTGTTTAACTAAAACTTTTCTAAGCTGTTTAGAATACCTACTGTGTATTCTCGGTGAAATCTGAGTTATCTACGTATAACGTCGGGTGACCTGTGACTCCGTCTAGGACTTCTTATGCCTGTGTAATCACCTTGCCTAACCATCTGTGCCTGTGTGTTTGTCCCGTCGTTCGTGTGTCTTTGTCTACAGGCCGGAGAATCCACTGGTAGCCATGTACCAACAAATACAACACCAAAACCCTAGAGCAGACCATTGATGGTGTGCTGAAACCTTGCTGGTGTGAAGCTTGTGTGCCTCGGCCTATTACGCCGTGTTTTCCGTGTGTCAACCTCGGTTGCGAAGGTTCTGGTATTCGCCCAGGGAACTTTATTTCGATTATAAAGCACACGCACACACACTCCACCACACACAACAAATAACTATAACCAATGATAATCTGTTGTGAGGAACGATAATTGTTTTACATGTGATAAATTATAAATTACAGCACATTGAGATATATTTAATTTGAATTGATTGATAAACGTTGTTGAATAATATTATCTACTAGTTTAAGTAACCCTGTGATTGTATAGTTTTGTCTGGGGGAATTATTTCGCCAGATATTAGTTAATTAGTAATTTAGATTAATTTCTTATAAATTCTATTTTGCTTAAAAGATAAATTTTCTTATTCATTTTATATAATATAAAAGACTTGTTGTATCTATTTGAAGTTTAAGTGGAACAAAGTTTGAATATTTATAAAGATTTAAAGCAGTTGCTTACTGTATATTTACTTTGTTGTCAGTAAGCTGTTCCAGACATAATTATTATAAATCCTTTGTACATTTTGTAGTTAGTCATTTTCCATTTTGATTTAATTATCATTATTATTTTGAGCGAATTGTTTATCTTGAATCTTGAATCTTGAATCTTGAATCTTGAATCTTGTATTAGTTTGGGGTTATATTAGTGGGATTTAGGGTCGGTTGGTTGGGAAGTGGGATAAAGGGAGTTAATTTTTAGTGCGAATGAGTGTGTGAAATAAAGAAATTGTCTTGTTACTTCTGGTTTTGTCTTTTAGAGTTTATTTAGGTGTTGGGTTTTTTTCTCGTGTGAAAGAGCACACATGTCGAACCTCTGCTAAGGCAGTTGGGACGTGACAGACCTTACCGCTTTCTCCATTACATCTAATGCCTCGAGTATTCATGTACGCTGCCTCCTCGTCGTATGAGTTACTTCCACGCCAAACATTGTCAATAACTACGAGGATATTTACATCACACTTTTCCCAAACATAAATCAGTTCCTAGCAATTCTGTACCGCCTTCTTTCATTTCTTTGCCGAACATTTCATTTACAATGGTTAAGGATATATTCATGCAATTTCCAGTGAGCGATATCTGTTGGTGTGTTTCATGTACCAAAGATAAAAGGACTCCAAAATGACGCATTTCACCGTCATAGACCTTGTCAAATTGTCAGTGAGTGTAGCCCACTGGTAAAACTAAACTTAAGGTAAAACATAACCTCTTTCAAAAGTACAAGTTTGTTATAAAGTGATTAATTCGTTTTTTGTTGTTTTTTTAATGTTCCTGCTAATAGCATCAAGGTTGATTCTAAAAGTAGCGCACGCATGGAGAGTGTGTAGCCGCAGTTTGTTGTTTTCATTACAAAACAGAGTCGCCTACAATTCAAAGCTTAACGATCGGTTTGGGCAACGATTTTCCGGTTATAGCCGCTTGTACTTGACAACAATGAAATTTCCCCCCAAGTAAATTCACACACACAAAGGCCAAAACATCCTTCACACCCTTGCCTTTCATTGGTCAACTTTTTCTGCCGTTGAGTGCTTGTTGAGTGCTGGCTTCGTGAGGTCATTTCTGTTGTTGTTGTTTTTTTCAAATCCTGTATTCCCAGTTATACATTCCCCTTCCCCTGTATTCCCAGTTATACATTTCCCTTCCCCTGTCCCCCCGCCGTAGCTCAGTGGTAGAGCGTTGTCCTGGCACACTGATGAACCCAGGTTCCAATCCCGTGGTGGGCAACATAAAAAGTGGCCATTTTCACCTTCCGTCTTAGCAGTGTGATAGCTCTGAGGGTTCAGCGTCGATTTAGGCCCCTAACCCCATCCTCCCTGGGATGGTTAACCCCGTCTGCCGTATCGCCAATGGTGGGTGTAGATGGTAAATTCAATTCTATCCTATCCTATCCTATCCTATCCCATAACTCGGAGGGCGTAGGGGCACCACAGATGATCGTTTAACCAGCGTACTCCATCTTTCCCTGTCCTCAGCAACCCTGATTGTTTCGCTCAGTGTCAAACCAATCCATTCTCCAATGTTGTCCTCCCACCTCTTTTTCGGTCTCCCTCTTCTTCTACCTCCTTGCACTGTGCCTTGCAGGATGGTCTTTGCAAGATCTGATGATCTGGTGACGTGGCCATACCATGGGAGTTTCCGTTTTTTCATTACTGTGAGCAGGTCATCGTGTTGTCCAATGGCTTGTGTGATGGTCTGTCGGACTTCGTCGTTGGTGATGTGCTGGGTATAGGAAATGTCCAGAAGTCTTCTGTAGCACCTCATCTCCATGCTTTGTATTCTTCGTTGGAGATCTGCTGTGATGGTAAATCTCAATGTTTATTCATTCTTCACTTCCCCTCTCTCCCTCTTTAGCTGAAGGCTTCATTGAAATCTGAAAACACTGGCTACAACCGTGTACAAATACTGGCCGACCAGCACACTGAGAAATTGGCTATTCGGAAGGAGGGCAGGCGTACATGAATCCACGGGATGTTTCACTTTCTGGCATTCCAACCAAACGATGTTGATATGTGCACAGCTACCATTAACAGCAACACAGCTACAGTGCATGGCATCTATAACTATGGAACATACAATCTGAACTCATGAGGAGGAAGAGGAATGCGAGGGCGATGAGGAGGAGGATGAATCTAGGTTTCTGAACAATTTCATGATGGTGATGATGATGACGACGACGACGATTACTATTATACTATTATATATTAGGTTCATACCCGCAAACTATTATACTGGATGGAAAGTTATCCTAATAATCTTTGCGTGATATGAATTGTTCTGTCAGCCAAATGAAAATCTGTACATTTGTTATGCGGGTGTGTGTGCATTAGTAGTAAGAGGGAAATGGAAGAGATTGTATGTGGGGAGAGGGGGGGAGGAGAAGTGGGGGAAGTTGTGGGATGTGTTAAGAGTAAAGTTGAAAATATATAGTGCTTTTATTTAGTATTCTTTATGTTGTATAAGTTGTTTTGGGTATTTCTTTTCTTATTGGCTGAGAAGCAGTGTGCTGTTTGTATTCTGCATTGTGAGTAATGAAGACGTGTTGACTTGACAGACTTGATTATGTTGACTGACTTGATTATGTTGACTGACTTGATTATGATGACTGACTTGACTGACTTGATTATGTTGACAGACTTGATTATGTTGACTGACTTGACTGACTTGATTATGGTGACTGACTTGACTGACTTGATTATGTTGAAGGTAAGGTTGTGAATAATTTCATCATGATGATGGGAGAGGAGGGATGACGATTTTGTACATACAGTGCCATAAAACGGTTGGGGCGATTATCGACAATAAACTTAATTTTGATACCAATACCGCGTTCATTCACAAAAATATGTCAATCAAGAATTTGCTGTCTCCAAAAACTCCGATCTCTCGATGTGAACAAGTCCGTCCTCTGCTCTTTTCACAAATGTTTGATTGAATCCTGCCTGAATGCGAAGAACAAGAACGTGTTTGACAGAGTGTTGATTGTTGAAGGTGTGCGAACAATTAGTGGGTGAGCAGCAGAAGAGCCTGAATGAGTTGTATGACTGTGGTGTTGTACAAAAGGCTAGGATGACTGCTGGAGACACTACACATATTCTGGACAAACGGTGTGACGTTTCCCAGCTGGACGCCGTTTCCGTGTACCCAAGTGTTTCACTGTACGAACCAGATCTAGCTTTGTTTCCAAATCCATCCAACCATTAAACAAACGTTAATATGTATCTCAGAATGAATAGAAGTGAGTTATGGTATGCTAAGTGTGCGTGTGGGTGTGGGTACCGGGTGTGTGTGTGTTGGATTGTCTTAAGTTTGTTTCCCTTCCAACTGTTTTTAATTGGGGACTTCATTGTTGCCTGCTGCTTCGTTAGTCCATGTATTTTCCAACCTTTTAATGAGTGAATGTTTGTAACTACCTTTTCTTAAACCTTTCCTTTATTGCTATTTGTTCTAGTATTGTCAGCAAAGCATGTCCTAATTTCTCTGTTTCAGATAATAAAGTATTCTTGAATCTTAATGTGAAATCCAGTTTCAGTAATAAGTATATTTAATTGTGTGTACATAATGAACAGGACGAAAATGAGTAGTGTGGATTTGTAATGGTAAAATAATGGAAATGATAGAGGTTGGTATTGTGGTAAGAGGAACTAACTACAAATCCGTGATCCCAATTAACATTTCTTTGAAAACACTGACTTATATTTCCTTTTTCCTACATGGTGATATTTTTTTCTTCAATGGCAATGCACGTCATGATTCTTACTAACATTCCTATCATTTCTATGAACATGTAATATTTTATGTACATCATACTAATTAATTATGTCTTATTGTAAGATCAATTATGGAAATCCAGCCATCAATACTTCCTCGTTGTGTTAATGTATCAACGTGCAACAACGCAACGACACGCAAAAAAGCTAGTGACGTCACAAACAAGTTAAAAACTAACGTGACGTCACAAGAAATAACCTGCATCTAAAATAAAACCTCACATTTAACCCCCCCAAAATAGTTACAAAGTGGCGTCACAAATGTTAATGAGAAACATGTCATCTCACATTGAGGGAGCAAATAATGTCACCCATTAGTCATTACTATCTGTATGACGTCAAACAATAACAATTTAGAACACGGCGTCACACAATCTCATGACGTGAATATGACATCACAGTCTGACATCACAGTTTGACATTACAAGCACCTGAGTAATAAACTACAGTAAATTCCAGCAGTTTCAGTAAACGGCCAAACCAGCGTGATCGTCAATTGTGCAAAAGACATACTTTACACATACAAAATGAAATTTTGAAATTACATCAGTTATTCAATTAAGAAATTATAATTATATCAACAACGTCAACAGTGTGAAATATTCAGTAATAATCATTCAGTTCTAGATGTGGTCAATTCCATTCATGAAGCAAAACAAAAAGATTAACATAAAACTCTATAACCAGATCTAAGTCCGCGTGATTTTGAGTGTAATACGCTCTAGTATACTGTTATCCGTACATCACAAGATTATCAGTTATCTTATATATATTAAATGCATCACATTTGAATCTGAGTACCCAGGTTAATATGATGTACATATCACAAGAACGCCGTACCAACACATGCGTCTGTGTGACCACAATGTGTTCCTTTAAGGGTAATAAATGAACTTGAAATGAATTTAATTCTGTTCAAAAGTTTCATTTACTTCCATTTCCTTTAACCCTTACTCTCAGTCTAACGGTTTATCACACGAGCTTACAAAGTGTTTATAATAATAATAATAATAATAATAATAATAATAATAATAATAATAATAATAATAATAATAATAATAAATCATTATCATCATCATCATCATCGTCGTCATCGTCATTATTATTATTATTATTATTATTATTATTATTGATGTTAGGATTAAAAACAATATTATGTAAAGCCTACTGTGTACAGATATTACATTGGGAAATGCCATTGCTCAAGTAGTGTAAAAACAACGTTCATTTGCATTGATAATACAATGATTATCAGAGTTGTCACTAATGTGGCGTGTATGTACAGGTAGCTTTATTTGAAGAAAAATGGACCCCACAAAATCACATCTTTAACAGGTAATAAATATCTTTAAAAACATGCTATTTGTTATTGTGCATTTTCAATTATTATTATTTGTTTAACCACGATTTTTGTTAAAATTTCATGCTTTTTCTGTTGTTGTGTTATTGTTGTTTTTGAAAATTGTACATACGTGTGAGTGAGTGCATGGTGTATCTTTATAAATGTTTTTATATTATTGATACCTTTTTTGTAAATTAGCAATTGCATGTTAAAATTTATGTTGTGATAAAATAATGTTTTCTGAATGTGAATCTGAATAGCTATCAACAGTGCATGAGGTCAAGTTATATGTCAACCAATTGTATAAAGAAATGCATGTTATTATCAATTGTTATTATCGCATGTTATTATCAAACGTTACTTCAAAAGCTACAAGTCTGATCGCTTTTGATTCTGCGAAGTATAAAATTAAAAATGAAGTATGTTACTTGGTAAATTTGATCTAAAACAACATACTTCTGTCTCTGTCTCTCTTTCAAGCACTTTGGCAATTATGACAAAATAAACAGCAGAATAAAAAAAGAATAATTACATTTATACGATTTTAAATTCTCTCTCTCTCTCTCTCTCTCTCTCTCTCTCTCTCTCTCTCTCTCTCTCTCTCTCTATCTCTCTCTCTCTCTCTCGTTTCCCGATGACAACTATTGCAGTGCGTCAACAACTTAAATGACGTCAACAACTTAAATGATGCCATGTACCCTGAATATTGTGCCAGTAAACAATAAAGATAATCATATCTAAAGCTGCGGCAACTAACGTGATCGTGAAAGCGTTCGTAATACATTTTTAAAAAGTAAGGGTGCATAGGATTTACTTTCGATGTAACTGTGAATTTCAATTACGAAATGAACATAAAAAATGTATGCTACAATTTGTTAAGCAAACAAAAAAGGGTCTATTACTTCTTTATGTACATTTTAACAATATCATATAAAATATACAAACAATATTTAAAATACACAAATATGTTTCCATAGTCAATTGATATGCCTAAGCTAAAAAAAAAACACAACAAAAAAAAACACTACAACACAAACGTTCTAAAAATGCAACAGATGTAAATATGCATAGATATGACATTTTGCTTTCGATGATTGACAGTACATCAAGCAAACTACACCCATTTACACAATACTAATGACTGTAAGCCAAGTGAACAGCAGCAGTATTCTACCAATACAACCGTATCGGTTAGTTAATTAGTTAGTCATTGTTTTTAGGGTTCAGCGGATTGCAAAAGAGCCGAATCAGGACCACAACTTGGTTGATGATCAGTTTTGTATTTTGGTTCAAATAATACCAAGCGCTATAAAGCTACAATCAAACAATCACTGAATTTATCCAGGACGAAAGTTTAAAAACAAATAATTATATCCGAGTTACCGTGCGCTGTGTTTTCAAACTAAGTGAAATGTATGTGCAGGACTAGAATATTCCTGCATCTACCACTGCATGCTATTTGTTGTCTGTTTCTCTTTTCATCAAAGACAGCACAACACAAGGTTTATAGCATATAATGATGACTATATTATAATAGTATATAATGATAGCCCAGTCGCCGTGTTCTGTCGTTTTATTTACAAACTAAAGCCTACATGTGAGTGAGTGATCAGTTTTGATCCAAAGCATCTACAACAATTACAATTTACACAAAAGCACGCAACAACCAGTGCATAGATGGGTTCGATGTGAAGATGAAAGAAAGTCTTGAAAAGTTTTCAAAACGCACTGTTTCAATCCGTATCTGTAAAGACATTACTTGGAAAAAGACACTACTTAAAATAAATTAAACCTGTTTACTTAGTAAGTGCTGCGACGCATTCACAATCTCTACGAAAAGCAGCTGAACACTTTAAATTAAATTTGTTTTAATTGATAAACGCATTTGACTACCTTAACACTGTTGATGATTATGCAGTCAATGAATTGTTCACGAGTTGATAAATGTTTTATTTTGGCTTTAAAATAATGACAATGGTGGCAGTAGATGTTTTAAAAAATCTGAAATGAGTATGTTTCTTCCCTTTGTAATTATAAAATGAAAATCTCCTTGATTCAAAAATTATTCACACAAACACCCAGTCTAGATAGTAAGCACGCGTGTTTGTATTTCCACCAGTGCGTTGGTCCTAAAGGGCAACTATGTAAAGCCATTTGTTTCACAGCACAGGGCGTCATCGTTCTGCCATCACCACATCGGTTGTGAACAACATCTGGAATTTTCATACATCTACGCCATGTTTGGTATGATGTCACAGCCGACGTCACGATAAAAACATAAAATGTTATTTTATAACAAACTGTGCATGGGTTATATGTTTAAATCCAACAGAAACGGTTAATCTTTATTACTCCATGAGGCGCATCTGTTTTCGCCACTTTCTCACTTTCCCATGACGTCATTCTCACTTTTTTTTTCCCGTGACGGTATTCTCCCTTTTCTTTTCCCCATGAGGTCATCTCATTGGCTTGTGACGTAGGAAAATTATGTCACTGCCCTTAATTTGACTGGCATGATTTGTTCTTCTTATAGGGACATTTACCAACAAGATAAAAGTATTGTTCTTTGGCCGTAAAAAAAAAGTTACGTAAATTAAAAACGTTCTTTAATGTCACACAATATTACGTCACCACAATCTTCTTCCCGAAGTTTCTGACATAATAGTCTCATGTCGTTACTCAGCAGTCGGCCAGCCGCAAAATGTGTGACGTCATGATGTTATAATCCTCTTATTGACGTCCACTGTAGCACCACCCTTTGAAGTTTCCTCATCGAGGAAACAAATCCCATTCGTCACTATGGCAGCAAAACCTGGAAGTGACGTCGAAAACATACACTTGTCATGGCTCAGTTATGTTCGGTGACGCGGTGTTTTCTGACATCACTTGCTCGTGACGTCATAAGGGCTGTTTCCCCGAGTCTGACGCGTCCGATGATGACGTAGTGCTAGTGCTATTCTTATTCGTCATCTTGCCCGTGCGATCGCCCGCAAGATCAGCCCTCATTTTTTCGTTTGCTTGCCTCACTGCAACAGATGGATGAATGGGTTAATTATTTCAAACAATCATTCCAACAGTTAAGGCAAACAGAAAAGGACTATAATAATAATAATAATAATAATAATAATAATAATAATAATAATAATAATAATAATAATAATAATAATAATAATAATAATAATAATAATAGTAAATAAATAAATAAATAGATAAATAAATAAATAAATGAACAAACAAATTGTAGCAAAATACACATAACTTCCACTTGGGACGTTGCTGCCTTGTTGGGCTGAAAAAGACATAAGTTGTTGTCTTCATGTTAAGAAGTGTTGTTTTCTATAGAAGTCACATGTCAACATTTCATTGTGGTACAAAGCATACACTGACACCTGAAACGTTGACAGTGACCACCACCCAAGCAGCCACACAGCTAGACCAATATACGCAGTATAGTACATACATATAGTACAGTACATTTACGTTGTAATAGGCCACATTTGGACAGGTCATAACCCTGTCAAAGTTTGACATTAATGTAGGGAGCGGATCAATCGGGGGGGGGGGGGGGGGGGGAGGAGAGAGAGAGAGAGAGAGAGAGAGAGAGAGAGAGAGAGAGAGAGAGAGAGAGAGAGAATGAAGGGACATAACTGCAGCTTAATATAGAGCGGGCTTTGGACGGAGATTACCCTGTGAAAGTTTGACACTAATGTAGCCAGTATCACGATGAGGGAAAACTGCATTACTTCGATGATGATGAATGATGAAGGAGACTTACAAGGTGCTTAATCCACGAGGACCATGCTCGAAGAGCGCGGCTTCTCCGCCATTTTGCATATAAAAAAAAGAGAGAGAGAGAGAGAGAGAGAGAGAGAGAGAGAGAGAGAGAGAGAGAGAGAGTGGGTGTGTGTGTGTTTAATAAATTATACGCTTGCACGCACGTGATTAACAGGAGCAGGAATTACGTTAATTTCTTGTCTGACAACCCAGCTTTGTGATTTGTGATCTATATGCAACAAGCGAAGGGCGAAATCCACGAGCTTTCAGTGAATGAGTAGTTACCAGTGACTGGAACAGTAGACTCTAATAACATCAGAAGAAACAATCCAACAAGAAACAGTCCTACCGGGAATAATGTTGGTTATATCTGTTCTCTATGTTTCTTTATTAAATAGCAGATAAAAGGTGAGTCGTCATTAGTGTCATCATCGTTTTAATTGTCATTATTGTAATAATTGTATGACAGTATGCTAACAGGCCTACTACAGCAAAGTGGATAGAAAGCTGTCTTCACACCGTCCTTGTGGGTTTTTTGTTCCTAACCAATCGTAGTTTGGGTAAGGTGATGGTTGTGGTGATGGTAGTGGTGGTGGTTTGTGTGTGCGCCTATGAGAGAGAGAGTGTTGATGAGTGTGCTTGCGTGCATGTGTGTGTGCCTCTGTGTGTGTGTGTGTACGTGTGTGTGTATGTATGTGTGTGATAACAGAGAATACAGCAGCAACATCACCAACAACAACAGCTCTTCGCAGCACGATACAGGTACAAACGCATCTGGCCAAAATGTCTTCCCAGCAGGTAAGGTTTTAGATTTTGTTCTTACATTTGCATGCACGATGCATTATTAACATTGCAGCAAATTGTGTGAGGAACGAGCGCCTTTGAGTGTACAAACTAATATACAGAAGCAAACTGAAGAAGGTTAGCTAGTTAGTTAGTTATTAATTGCTTACAGGTTTCAGCAGACTGCTAAGAGCCGAATCAGGACCACAAAATCAAGACCACAGGTTCGCTGAAAGAGGACTCATCCCTGATCCGCATAAAAGATCTGCTGAAACAACCCTCGTGGTAACACTGAATAACAGTAATTTTTTTCATAGCCCACGGACACATTTAGCTCCAAAAGATGATGATGTAATCTTGTGCAGTGCAGGTCTCCACAAAAGCACTTCATTATCAACGTGCTTAACTACACACACACAAAGACAGGAAGATTGCCCTCAGATTCTGAAAGGATATATAAACTAATATACACTATAGTTCACTGTGGCAAATAACGACTGTTGATGAGATTTTAAAGGAACTAAGTGTGCATGGTTTTCTTGAAGGTTTCTGCTCAATGTGATGTACTTCAAAGCCAAGGGCAGACCGTTCCACAACTTTGGTGCAGACTTGGCAAATGCGCAATAGCCCAGAGTTGTCTTGTGTGTTTTGTCAGAACGCGCACAGGCAGTTTCAAGCGGTACTAAGAGGAGCGCAGACTTCTATGGGGGATGATGACAGGCAAAACGATCTGTCGAGGTGATGTTTAGAGGTGGATGACGATATGTGATAGCACGGTAAGGCTCCAGGGTTGTTCAAGACGCTGGCTGAAACACAATCTAACTCAAGCCGACCATTGGCAGTCTAATGGGTTGTCTTCATTGGGATGTTCGGGGAGGTTCAAACCCTTTTTTTCCGACGTTCTCAGATCCTGAATCTAAGGTGCTGAGCATTTTGGACAAACAAAAGGTTCAGCAACCTAGGTTCGGGATCAAAAACATTTTTTAGAGGTTCTCAGATCCCGAACCTAGGATGGAAATATGAGAACTTGGGAAAAAAAATGTGCTGAACTTCCACGAACCTGCCACGAACCTTCCACTGAAGACAAGCCATTAGGCGCGCATCCTCTGACTTCCAATAAGACAAGCCATTAGGCGCGCACCCTCTGACTCCCAATAAGACAAGCCATTAGGCGCGCACCCTCTGACTCCCAATAAGACAAGCCACTAGGCGCGCACCCTCTGACTCCCAATAAGACAAGCCATTAGGCGCGCACCCTCTGACTCCCAATGAAGACAAGCCACTAGGCGCGCACCCTCTGACTCCCAATAAGACAAACCATTAGGCGCGCACCCTCTGACTTCCACTGAAGACAAGCCACTAGGCGCGCACCCTCTGACTTCCAATGAAGACAAGCCATTAGGCGCGCACCCTCTGACTCCCAATGAAGACAAGCCATTAGGCGCGCACCCTCTGACTTCCAATAAGACAAGCCATTAGGCGCGCACCCTCTGACTTCCAATAAGACAAGCCATTAGGCGCGCACCCTCTGACTTCCAATAAGACAAGCCATTAGGCGCGCACCCTCTGACTTCCAATGAAGACAAGCCATTAGGCGCGCTCCCTCTGACTCCCAATGAAGACAAGCCATTAGGCGCGCACCATCTGACTCCCAATAAGACAAGCCATTAGGCGCGCACCCTCTGACTCCCAATAAGACAAGCCACTATAGGCGCGCACCCTCTGACTTCCAATGAAGACAAGCCATTAGGCGCGCACCCTCTGACTCCCAATAAGACAAGCCATTAGGCGCGCACCCTCTGACTCCAAAACCGCAGAGCCCAATATTGTGCAACCTAGGATGGGGGAACGAGACCTAGTGCTTCCTGGGCGTATTTACCTATCTGGTCCTCACCCGTCTATGACATGAGCGTCAGGATCTTTAAAGCCTGTGAGATAGAATGCGTGTGTGCACAGATTAGATTTGGGCCTATACTTATCGGAAGTTACAATAACTATACGTCAGCAAAGTACCTCCCCCCCCCAAAAAAAAAAAATTGAAAGCTAAAGAGGACAAATAATGATTGCAGGGAAAAAAAACAAAGGTTGGCAAAGCTAATAAAGATGACAATTGAACATCCATAATTTTTCAGGCATTTTTCTTTCCAAAAATGTATAAGTTTGCTCGTCTAACGGTTACATGAGAGCCACAATTGATTAAATAATCCAACAGACCCTATGACGTCTTTGCATTCTTCAGTTATAAGACATTGTTTTAGTATACACTTTGTCTTATATGCTGTGCCACGAGGGTTAATCGTTCTTAGATAGCTGCAATTTACAAGACGGATGGTGTGCCGATTGTTACTAAGTTAAGGTATTGCGAGTTCATGTAAAGGTCCACACAACTAGATTTCGACGTTGATGTCTTCTCTAGTTTTCTGTCTGTCTGTCTGTGTGTCTCTTCACTGCACCTCTCTCTCACCCCCCCCTCTCTCTCTCTCTCTCTCTCTCTCTCTCTCTCTCTCTCTCTCTCTCTCTCTCTCTCTCTCTCTCTTCCCGCTCAGCCACTGTGGGAAGGCGAAAAGATGCGGGATACACAATGGGCAAAGGTGTGTGTGCGTGGTTGTGTGTGTGCGCGCGCGTGTGTGTGTGTGTGTGAGTGTGTGAGCGCAAGAGTGTGTTTCTGTAGTATGTGTGTCAGCAGTGTGTGTGCCCGCGTTTAGCTGGGGTACAGGAGGAAGGGCAACTGCAATTTCGTGCTCCAATAACTGGAGGGATGGGGTCTGAGCAGGTGGTGAGGAGCTGGCGAGGGGTCTGCAATATCGCGCGCAATTTGCAAACTACTAGACACCCTTTCCCTTCCCCCCCCCCCCCCACACACACACGCACACACGCACGACTGACGAGGCACAAATTGCCATGTTATAGCAATATTGATATTGATGTTTATTTTTTACGAGTGCCGTGAGCCTGTATGATCGATTGATGTTTCAGGCACGAGCAAGGTTACAGACAGCTTACAAATTCCCTTCAGTGATAGCTGTTACTGGGCCACAGTTTTGGCTCCTCGGTACTACACAGAATAGCTTTACTTATTTAGTGGGAAGTGGGATGGGGGTAGAGACAAAGGAAAGGGTGATAATGTTGCACGCATGATACGGCCACAGACCAAAGTACAATTACGCTAGCTAACAATAGTGGGGCAGGGTTTAGCACATCCGCTAGAGCGCTGGTGGAGTAAGGCCTTGTCTGAACTCACAAACACCAACCCTTGAGTCCTGATGTTGGAGCATGATTTAGCACAGTCGCCGGAGCTCCGGATAGAGTATCGCTTGTGGTTGAGAGGGGAGATGGGGAAAGCGAACATGTTGCATGCATAAGCACGACCAGGAATGGACCTACACACACAACCGTTGTTCTTATTACTGGTTAGTGATTTTAGCGCTTTCGGCAGGGCTAGATAAATCATAAGATAAGATAAGATAAGATAAGATAAGATAAGATAAGATAAGATTAAGAAAGATTAAGAAAGATTAAGACAAAGACAAAGACAAGACAAGACAAAGACTTAGACAAAGACTTCTTAGACAAAGACTTCTTAGACAAAGAATTCTTAGATAAAGACTTAGACAAAGACTTAGACAAAGATTTAGATAAAGATTTAGATAAAGATTTAGATTAGTTTAGATAGATAAGATAAGATAAGATAAAATAAGATAAGATAAGATAAGATAAGATAAGATAAGATAAGATAAGATAAGATAAGATAAGATAAGATAAGATAGCCATTGTTTATCGTTTCATCAGAACGCTGGATTTGATGTTTGCAGGAGAAGAGGTTCACCAACACGAGGCTTTAATCCATCCCACCAGGGGTGGTATTCATGACCGTTGGTTAAGGCTTAACCAATGTTGGTAAAATTAACGACGTTGGTTAAGCTGGAAATTTTAAATTCATGAGGCCTTAGCAGAGTTAACGACGGTTGCTAACCATGGTTATTTTAACGGAGGTGGGACCACCCGATAACCAATGGAACACTGGTTAAAAATGGCGGCCATCGTTTGGTGGCAACTTCGACAGAGACGAGCTCCGAGGAGAGAGAGAGTATTTCGCGACAGAAGTAATCCACTTGACAAATTTGATGATGTGGAACTGGTATCAAAATTTCGTTTTCGTCGGCATGATATCATCACGTTAACGAACGCGGTAGACAGACTGAAACTGTGTGATCGGCAAGGCGTTTTGTCACCACTTTTACATGTGTGTCTCACTCTTTGTTTTTATGCCTCTGGCACCTTTAATAATCTGTCATATTAATAAAACGGGTTAATATTATTATTATTAAAATATTGTTGTTGGATTTTTACTGGTGATGTGTAGGCTTATTGTGTATCTGTATAGTTTATACTCGTAAGGTAATGCAACCCTACGAAATAAAGACAACATTTCAAGTTCCAAACTACCCAGAAACGGCAGAAATTGAACCTCAGTCTAAAAACAAAATGTAGGCCTAACATTACAAACTACAAAGTGATCAAAAGTGATTTCTCTCCTTTCACCCCAACAAAAAGCTCGCTCTCCTTGCTCACTATGATATCCAGCATGCTGTCGGTAGGCTTGCTAATCACGCCACCATTGCCAGACTTTAATCGTGCGGCTGCACGATTCCGATGGGTTATAGGCCTATTTTGTTGACGAAAGAAGGAAAACAGCTGCTTGAATTATGCCCCCTTACGGATATTCCCGCACAGCCCAAAAATAGCCTTGGTTAAGTAACAATGCGTGGACACTCGCTCATGAATAGCGATCTGCTAAACGATGGTTAACGATACCATTGTTGGTTACAAAACCAATGTTGGTAACGTTAACCATCGCCTATAATTTAACTGGCCATGAATTCCACCCCAGGACTGCAGCTAGCGCCGTTGCTAGGCCTGTCGCCGCTGTTGGTACTCTCTTGAGGTGTCAGCAAATTTGAGGGGAGGAAGGTGAAGCTTGGGGTGATCGGTGCGCGGGGAAGAGAATGTGTACTGTGTTGCATGCAAGCAAGACGCACGGCCAGAGATTATCTTTACAAGCGCCAGTCGTTGCATCCTATCATGGACTATCGTTTTAGTTCAATCGGCAGTCCGCCGGTTCCAGTATTCGTTTGCATGGAACGCATTGACTGCAAAGATCTCTACTTATAGGACACGCCGGTTTGCCCAAGAAGAGCGATGTTAATAACACTAAAATCTCAAACCATAAAAAAATGGCATGTAGACTTTTCTTAAATTATAAAATAAGAGAAAACCTTCATCTCAAACTTAAAACGTTTTGCCTAAACATAACACATGCAAGTCCAACCAAAATGGAGAAAACGTATTTCATTTTAGGGGTCATTTTTTAAACAACAAACATGTCACGGACCGGTTTTATAGTTATTTGGGTCCGATGACTTTATATTATTGTTAGTCTGTTTCTTGTGAAAAGATATTGGTAATTTTTAATGAGAGCTAAATTCTGATTGGTTGAGCTGGTCACACGACAGTTCACTAATGTACATTCAAAAATCTATTCTATTCTTTTCTTAACTACACTAGAGATTGTCCTGGACTTCTCGCAGCTGCGTCTGCAGGTATAGGCTTATATTGTTTATTATGTGGAATGTCAATTATAAATGCAATAGTGTTATTAAATGATGATATTGTATTGTTATGTAATAAAATTAATAATACATACATTTTTTATAGTAATTATAAGGATGGCGTGGGGTGGAGACTGTAGTTTTTGAATAACGAATTGAATTCGTATAATTATTTGATTTGAAGTTGAAACCACCATTGCAGTGTATATAATATTAAGTTTATTTGTAGGAATGAAATTAATTGGCGTCATTAACGTAATAATCAGTTGTTATAATTAGTTGTAGAATTTGTGTTTATGTTGTGAACTGAATTCAATATGGATGAAATCTGAATTGTATTGCTGCACTACAAGCCCCGTCACAGAAGAGAGAGAGGTATATGTAATTGTCCCAAGAAAGTTTATGTATCAAGAAACTTAGTTGTGGTTAACTTCTTTGTCTGCAGAGGGTTCTTGCTGCGGGGACCTCACAAATAAAGAAGAAGAAGAAGAAGAAGAAGAAGAAGAAGAAGAAGAAGAAGAAGAAGAAGAAGAAGAAGAAGAAAACAAAAGAAGGTAGCTTGAGGAGAGGAGGACAAGGAAGAGCGGAGAAGAGAGGAGGGTGGGGGTGGGGGTGGGGAGAGAGAGAGACGGAAAAGGCGAGAGGAGAAGGAAAGTGAGATTGAGAAGCAGAGGAAGAATGTGGCGTACGCAGAGAAGAGACTAGAACATAACTACAGTGGGACTATTTATAACTTTCATTTACTCTCTCCCTCTCTCTCCCTCTCTCTCTCTCTCTCTCTCTCTCTCTCTCTCTCTCTCTCTCTCTCTCTCTCGGGCGACGGATTTACTCTGCGAAATGACGTGAGTGAGTAGAAGCAATTTTTATTCCATTTGATTCTTGTTGATTGGCGGCAGGGGTAGCTCAGACGTCAGAGCGCTCGACTTGTGTACGCGCGTCTCGGGCGACGTGGGTTCGAATCCTGACTTCAGCAAACTATTTATGTGATTGCTGGATAGTAGTGGCCAGCGCTTTGAGAAGCTCTCTGAGCTTGTAAGTGCGCTATATAAGAGTAATCTCTTTCTTTTCTTTTGTTTTGTGCTGTTGTATTGATATACGTTTATCGTTAAATAAAAGGGTAACAATTTCGATTAGTGTTACGAGTTAGAGAAGTTGTGAGACTGGAAAACATGCAGATGTCACGCATGCATGCACGCAAATTCTGAAATAACAATTTTTGCTACAAAACAAACAAAACGAAACTGTTCATGCAAACATACGAAAGCAACACACATAAATACATGTCGATCAAAAACGTATTCCAAACACACCAAGCGGAAAACAATAAAATATTGAAGCACTGAATATTACGTAATGTAGTTCCGGCACAACGGTTATGGAAGCAATTTGTTATTAGATAATGTTAATATTACAAAACATTAATGAAATAAAGACGGGTTGGCATTGATTAGAATTGTGTTAGTTAAAATGTGGAAAAGAAGCAGTTAGTCTAAGCAGTTTGCAAGTTCACTACCAGTTTAGGGGGAAAAAAGGTCAAGGTCAAAGTTAAGAACAGTGTAAAAGAGAAGGCGAGGGATGCTGTGAAGGTCAAAGGTCTCACCGCTGCTCTCCGTGCTGGAGATCGTGTTCAAGGTCAAATCAGGGTCAAGGGCAGTGGAATTGGTGACCTCAACCTTTGAACTGTGAGGTGCTGGTGGGAAGAGGTTGTCAAGGTGATTGTTGGAGTTAACTCCAGCTGTGGAAGGCAACACAAATAAATCATCGTCTAAACACCTAAAACTAAACGTATTTTTTAATGTCTAACTACCGGAATCAAAACTAACATATAATATTCTTAATAACACACAAACCAAACTAAACAGACATGTTTGGTTCAAAGTGCCACTGCCTTTGCCTTTAGAAATAATAGTTCATTCATATAATACATTTTTAAACCAAACAACACCGGAATGTTCTAACAACTATTTACGACAACCGGGAAAAAAATAGTACATTACACGAAATTAAAACAACACACTCAACTGAAACAACTTTTCCTTTCATTTTCACTTTTCATTTCAGTTTGTTGTTGTTGTTGTTGTTATTTAAATTAAAAAACTAATACTTCTGCAAACAAAATACACTTCAAAGTCAACGCAGTAACAAAAATAAATAATAATATAAACCCTGCATGCAAAGGTGACGCTACAGAACACCAATATGGATTTAACAGTGGATTGGTAGTGATCAGAGAAACGGGACAGCCACAACACATAAGAAAATAAATACATCGGTGTTTGACACTTTGAATCTGGCCTCACAGCTCCAGCGGTCAGACGTTCAGCTTAGTCCTCCTTGATGGTGAGGTCTTGGTTTGCCAATAATGCCAACATAACAAGGCAATGGAAGCAATCACTGTAACTAGAAAGGAACAAGGGAGAGGAAGTAAGGAAGAAACAGCCAATGATGCCTTTGTAGTCATGCGCCGGTCTCTATTTGCACAAACCGGAAATGGTAGCACCAGTTGTTAAAACAAAATCCAAAATGGCTGGTGGGCTTCAACAAATCTGGCTTTCTAAGTGTTACACACATACACACACGCGCGAACGCACACACGCACTCACACACACTGTCTATCTCTCACACACGCACACACAAACGCGCGCGCACTTTCCCCTCCCACACACACACGCATACACACACACATACACATGACATCGATATTTTCCTTCTTAAGCAAGCACATTCTCTCTCTTTCTCTCTCTCTCTCTTTATTTTTCTCTCTCTCTCTTTTTCTCTCTCTCTCACACACACACATACACACACAGACCACAGCAAGGTTATGACGTCAACGGTGCGTCACATTATTGCACACATTACGTGATGGTTCAGTAATCTCAGAATGTAATTCCTTCCCACTTCACATGATTGCTGACACCAAAGAGGACAGGAGAAGGTATGGAGAGAGAGAGAGAGAGAGAGAGAGAGAGAGAGAGAGAGAGAGAGAGAGAGAGAGAGAGAGAGAGAGAGAGAGAGAGAGAGGATAACCCTACTCCAGGGGATGGAGAGGTATTTTTTTTTTTAATCAGTTTATGGTCCCCTCTCTTCCCGATAAGGATTTTCAGAGAGACCTTCCTGGAGAGGTATTACCAGAGATATGCCTTATAACCTGTCTATGTCAGTGTCGATCGTGTAGAACATTTACTCAGAAAAGTTAGTGCTAAGCTTGCCTCCACATAACGGTTCCCTGTCGAGAGTTGCCCAGCCAGGGTGCTACGTAAACGGTACTTAACTATTTTGGCGGAAAGTTTGGGCAACCCTATGCCCGCGGAGAGCGCTACGGAGCTCAGCAATGGTCTCGGAAGGTTGTTTGTGAAGAGAAAAAGATGGCGGCCAGTATGGTGGGCTTTCGATTTGCGAATGGAGATGTGTTCAATGGCGAAATAGCAATGGAGGACTTTTGTCAGTTACAGTCTGCTAAGATTTGTGTTATTTGATGGAATAATTATGTTTATGTGCAATCGGTATGAATTAGTATTATTTATATTTCATAGTATTATTGTGTTGTGCTAGTTCCTTGCGCCCCGAGCATGTCTGTGCAACACGGAGTTGTGCGCCATACACGTGGACATTGGATTGGAGTGTGATTGACAGTAAACTTTCCCTTTCAGCTAACTTCACTTTCATTGGCTTTCATTCAACACGTGCTGCGCTATTTTAAAAACGTTCACTTGTGGCAAAAGGTTGCCCAGAAGCAAATTTAGTTCGTGCGGAGCCATCGCAGTTCAGTTCAGTTCAGTGGGTAGATTACCGTCCCCGGACACAATAGCGTATAGGGGACTGAGCCATCGCAAACGTTTCCTATGACGGCCTACTAGCGCCAAAACCGAGAGTTACCATTATCACGAAATAATTAAAATTATCGCGTGTTCTGTGTAATTTACAGAGATATCGGTAATCCGCAGTGTTAATTAATAATTATCAGTATTTGCCACGCTTTCCTAGCGTCAAAACCTGATAATTACAAATATCATGAGATAATTACAATTATCAAGAGATAATTACAATTATCACTGAAAATTATAAATATCAAGATGAGCATGTGCGGCCCGATACGCGATGCGCATGCGCGGCAGCGGCACTGTTCCCAGCACGCCTGGGGTTTTGGCCCTAGTAAAGCGTGGCCAAAACTGAAAATTAGTAATTAACACTGTGAATTACCGGTATCTCTGTGAATTACACAGTACACGTGTTAATTACAATTATCACTGATACATGTAAGTTTTGCAGGTTTTGACGCTAGTAAGCCGCCTTGCCAGAATTAAGCATGATCACGTGAAAATTATAATTATGAAGTAAAAATTGTAATTATCGTGTGATAATTACAATTTTCAGTTTTGGCGCATTTCCAGTCGGATTAATAGAGCCAAAACTGAAAATTACATATGATCTTACGAACATATTTGTAATTTTCAATGATAATTGTAATTATCTCTTGATAATTGTAATTATCCCATGATATTTGCAATTATCACATGATAATTGTAATTATCAGGTTTTGGCGCTAGTAGGCCGCTATAGTTTCCTGGCGCTTTTATCCTGGGCAACTCGGAGGTGGCGTTATCACAGACCCATTGCTGAGCTGATGTAGTCCATGTTATATAACATTATCTATGGACAGAAGTCTTCCTCCGTGCTGAGAAAAAGTGTGTGTTTACGTAAGTCAGTCCTAAGTGTGTGTTCACATAAAACCACACCCTGGCAGGAGAAGAGTTGAGGTGGGGGATTGCTGTTGATAGAAAAGATGATGTGCATGTTAATATTGTTGTTAGGTTAGTATGATAACTAGTTGTAAAGTGGTGTGTGCAAATAATCTGGTTGTCCATCGAACTAGTTCCAGGAAGAAAAAAGAATGGAGTATTGAGAGAGAGGGAGGGTTGTGTGGGTGGGAGGGGGTGGTTATCATGGAATAGCAGAATTCCAAAAGTTGTGTTGCAGTTGTCCAAGTTGATTTGCATTATAACATTGTGTAAATATTCTTTGTACCGACCTGATACGGTGTTTTCAGATAAGCCGGTTGCATATACACCTAACGCCAGTAATTAGTTAGTTGTTCATTGCTTACAGGGTCCAGCGGACTGCAAAGAGCCGAATCAGGACCACCTAGCTCCAGTGAGACCAAATTAATGTGTTAGAGAAAAGAGATAGGATGTTGACTGGTAATACCAGTGGCTTTGAAGGTAATATCAATGGTGTTTGAAGATAATACCAGTGGCGTTTGATGTTACGCTAGTGGCGTTTGATGGTAATAGCAGTGGCGTTTGATGGTAATACCAGAGGCGTTTGATAGTAATACCAGTAGAGTTTGATGGTAATGCCAGAGGCGTTTGATAGTAATACCAGTGGCGTTTGATGGTAATACCAGTGGGGTTTGATGTAATGCCAATAGCTTTTCCTGGTAATACCAGTGGCGTTTGATGGTAATACCAGTGGCGTTTGATGTAATGCTAGTGACGTTAGATGTAATGCCAGTGGCGTTTGATGTTAATACCAGTGACGTTTGATGTAATGCCATTGGCGTTTGATGGTAATAGCACTGGCATTTGAGGTAATGCCAGTGGCATTTGATGGTAATACCAGTGGCGTTTGATGGTAATACCAGCGGTGTTTGATGTTATGCCAGTGGCGATTGATGGTAATATCTGTTACGTTTGATGTAATGCCAGTGACATTTGATGGTAATACCAGTGACGGTTGGTGTAATGCCAGTGGCGTTTGGTGTAATGCCAGTGGCGTTTGGTGTAATGCCAGTGGCGTTTGGTGTAATGCCAATGGCGTTCGATGTGAGGCCAGTGGCGTTTGGTGTAATGTAAGTGGCGTTTGGTGTAATGCCAGTGGCGTTTGGTGTAATGTAAGTGGCGTTTGATGTAATACCGTGGCGTTATTCCAGAGGTGTTTGATGTAAAGCCAGAGGCGTTTGGAAGTGTAAGCCGATTTACATTAAACAGTTTTTGAACTATGTTGAAGCCACGCAGTGTGTTCAGGTAAGATGGTTGCACATAGTACGGGCTCCAGTTAGAAGAAATGTGTGAAAGGGGGATAGTTGTGGAGGGAATGGTAATACCAAAGGCGCAAGAAAGCTGACATCTGCATTATAGCATTGTTTTGTGTAAATATTGGATGATCGATCTCCCGCGCTGTATGTTTCGTTCCTGTTACCCTTCTCTAGTGTGCAGCAGCGCTCCGCCAGACGTGGTAACCCCTGATCCATGCAAAGCGAGAGTAAACTGGAGCTGTTGGCACTGACAGCAGGCTTGATACAAAGTTATCAGGGCATAACAACTAGGTCCTTTGTGTATTGTGTGGTAGCCCGTGGAGAAGCCTCTTCCCTCTTCACGCCTATCAGCTGTCTGTAAGCAGATGACCGTTCTATTTCCCTTCAACAGTCTTCCACAGTGTTAACCACCGTTGATCATCCCATGGAAAGACTTTCAGCGCCCCATCATTGATACGTCTGTGGATAGTTTAAATGACCTCACGATAATACGTTTCAGCGTCATAAATCCTCTAGACATTTACAGTGAATGTTGTTCCATAGAAAGCAAACAAACAAAACATTCAGCCCCAAACTAACCTCTTTTCAAAAGAACGGTTTTGATGTAAATGTACTAATGTTTTATGTAGCCATTAGCTGCATCAAGGTGGAATCTAAACAACAGCACAGCAACAAAAGTGTTCATAGCAGGCACAGTTGTTTGTGTACACAACAAGGAAGATACGGCTAAAATGTAAAGCTTTTTGTGGTAGGTTTGAACAACGATTGCCCATTATATCATCTTGTCACGTGACAACAATGAATTTCCCAAGTAAACTCATTGTCACAAAAAAGTCAACATCGTTGATAACCTGTCCCTTTTTAAGAGAGAGAGAGAGAGAGAGAGAGAGAGAGAGAGAGAGAGAGAGAGAGAGAGAGAGAGAGAGACTGTTGACATGTGGTAGTGAAGCTTTAGTTGCCTGCCCAACTCATGCTATCTCTGCTGCTCTCACCTGTCCGTTCTCATGAAGCATGCATCGTCAAAACTTAGACGAGAGACAGACAGACACAGAGAGAGACAGAGAGAGACAGAGAGGAGGACGAGAGAGAGACAGACAGAGACAGAGAGAGAGACAGACAGACAGACAGAGAGAGACAGATTAGATTTAGATTGTAATGCTTTATTGTCCCTTTTTATCGGGAAATTCTGGGCCGCCTCCCCATGTGGAAGGCGTAGTCGCAGCCTGTGGCGCGCCCAAACCCAACCTACCTAACATTAGTTGTGATTTTTGAAATTTAGAAATTATTTAAATTTTGAAATTTTTTTGAAATTTTTGCTGGGGGAGCAAACCGGAGTACCCGGAGAAAACCCCCGAGACGTTGCCCGAGTCGAAAGTAAATAATATTCGGAGAAACATAACGCCCCGATGCAGGATCGAACCCACACCTGTCAGGCGCCATTGGTTTCTGGCCTGTGGACAAGGCAAGTTAGTCCCGCCTTAGCCCACTTGGCCACAACGCTCACAGACAGAGAGAGACAGAGAGAGAGACACACAGAGAGACACAGAGAGAGAGACACAGAGAGACACACAGAGAGAGACAGAGAGAGAGACAGACTGGTTGAACAGTAGCTTCCAATTGAAAATGACTGATAAGGTTTGTCAATAGTCTTGCATTTCCATGAGAAATAAAAAACATAAATGTGATCCTTACAATGGCGGTAGACTTTCCATTGCTGATCTGTGATTTCACCTAACAGTGACCACAACAAGCCTCCTATGCCCGTCGCCCGACACTTGGTCCTGTCTTTTTATCTTACGTCAGCTGAAACCGCTCAGATGGTTACCCTGTTTTTATTTATGGGCAGAAGGGGTGTGAAGGGGGGAGACGGAGAAGAGACAAAATGGTTCAATTTACTGACTGTGGTGGCTCAAAGCAAGATGAAGACTGAGGAAAATGTTTTGTTCTAACCAATGCCGGGACAAAACCAGGTGAGAGCTCACCTTCCCTTCCCTTTCTAACTTCACCTTCTCCCCCTCCCCCATCCCCACTCGTTCTCTCTCCCTTCTCTCTCTCCCCCTCTCTTGTCCCCCCCCCTCTCTCTCTCCCTCTCTCTACTCTTAAAAAATTAATGTACATCTCTCTTCTGCGGCCCCCCCCCACCTCACCCAAAAGTCTGGAAGTAAACAGAGGGAATCCATAAATATGGGTCTAACCTGTAACAGCCCTATGGTGTAACCCGTTACAGCTCTATGATGTTGCTATTTTAGGCCGCTGCTGACACCATGCGCCCCTTGTTTACACTTTCACCTCATCATCACTCGGCTCTATCTTCTTTTTATTTTTTCAGAACACAGGAACATTTTGCGAACGTGACGAGAGAGAGAGAGAGAGAGTCGAGTGTGGGCAGGTGTTGGTTGGTCAGTCTTTTTACCCTGTTACATTTCGATGCACCCCATCACTTTGTTGAAATCATGATTTATGTTTTTAGTGATAGGAAACATGTTGCGAAGCGGGGGGTGGGGGGTGGGAGGGGGAGAGTAAGTAGTGTTGTTGGATTTTTTTTATACATCGTGACTTTAAACGACCGAAGGTGATCAAACAAAAATTTTTACATAAACGTTTGCCCAGATTGGTTAGTCGGTTTCTGGCAGAGTAAAATCTTTGACAAATATATTTTTTAAAATGACCCAAAAAAATGTAACTATTTTTGATTCATTGGTGAGAGTCGGTTACATTTGTTGTCAGGCTTTCTGCTGTTGGGTGTGTGTTCCATTTACATTTGCCTGCTACTGCAGATCATACATTGCCCTGCAGTCCCTTGTAGAGCGGTAGAGAAGTTACCTTTAAGGCAAGTCAGCTGCATGCAATTGTAAAACACACCTAGGTTAGTTGTTATCGTAAGCCATTTTACTGTTATGGTAACCCATTTTACTTTTATCGTAAGCCGTTTTACTGTTATGGTAACCCATTTTACTGTTATCGTCAGCCATTTTACTGTTAGGGTAACACATTTTACTGTTATCGTAAGTCATTTTACTGTTATGGCAACTCATTTTATTGTTATCGTAAGCCATTTTACTGTTATGGTAACCCATTTTACTGTTATAGTAAGCCATTTTCCTGTTATGGTAACCCATTTTACTGTTATCGTAAGCCATTTTACTGTTATGGTAACCCATTTTACTGTTATCGTAAGCCATATGACAGTTATCGTAAGCCATATTACTGTTACCGTAAGCCATATTACTGTTATCGTAAGCCATTTTACTGGTATCGTAAGTCATTTTACTGTTATCGTAAGGCATATTACTGTTATTGTAAGCCATATGACTGTTATCGTAAGCCATATTACTGTTATCGTAAGCCATTTTACTGGTATCGTAAATCATTTTACTGTTATCGTAAGGCATATTACTGTTATTGTAAGCCAATTTACTGTTATCGTAAGTCATTTTACTGTTATTGTAAGTCATTTTACTGTTATCGTAAGCCATATTACTGTTATCTTAAGGCATTTTACTGTTAAGTCATTTTACTGTTATCGTAAGCCATTTTACTGTTATCGTAAGGCATATTACTGTTATTGTAAGCCATATGACTGTTATCGTAAGCCATATTACTGTTATCCTAAGCCATTTTACTGGTATCGTAAGTCATTTTACTGTTATCGTAAGGCATATTACTGTTATTGTAAGCCAATTTACTGTTATCGTAAGTCATTTTACTGTTATCGTAAGTCATTTTACTGTTATCGTAAGCCATATTACTGTTATCGTAAGGCATTTTACTGTTAAGTCATTTTACTGTTATCGTAAGCCATTTTACTGTTATCGTAAACCATTTTACTGTTATCATAAGCCATATTACTGTTATTGTAAGCCATTTACTGTTGTCGTAAGCCATTTTACTGTTATTGTAAGCCATCGTGCTGTTGCTATAAGCCGTATTACTGTCATCGTAAGCCATATTGCTGTTATTGTAAATCATTTTACTGTTATCGTAAGCTATATTGTCGTTTTCATAAGTCATTTGACTGTTATCGTAAGACATTTTACTGTTTTTTCAAGCCATTTTACTGTTATCGTAAGCTATTTTACTATTTTCTTAAGCCATTTTACGGTTATCATAAGCCATATTGCTGTTATTGTAAGTCATGTTACTGTTATCTTAAGCCATTTTTCTGTTATTTTAAAGCAATTTCACTGTTATTGTAAGTCATTTTACTGTTATCTTAAGCCATTTTTCGGTTAATTTAAAGCAATAGAACTGTTATTGTAAGTCATTGCTGTTATCGTAAGCCATATTGCTGTTATTGTAAGCTAAATAAATGTTATTGGAAGACATTTTACTGTTATTGTAAGCCATTGTGATGTTATTATAAGTCATTTTACTGTTATCTTAAGCCACTTTTCTGTTATGATAAGCCATTTTACTGTTGTCGTACGCCATTTTTCTGTTATCGTAAACCATTTTACTGTTGTGGTACGCCATTTTTCTGTTATCATAAGCCATTTTACTGTTGTCGAACGCCATTTTTTTGTTATCATAAGCCATTTTACTGTTATCATAAGCCATTTTTCTGTTTTCGTAAGCCATAGTGATGTTATCGTAAGCCAGTTTTCTGTTATCGTAAGCCATTTTACTGTTGTCGTACGCAATTTTTCTGTTATCGTAAACCATTTTACTGTTGTCGTACGCCATTTTTCTGTTATCGTAAGCCATTTTTCTGTTATCGTAAGCCATAGTGATGTTATCGTAAGCCAGTTTTCAGTTATCGTAAGCCATTTTACTATTGTCGTACGCCATTTTTCTGTTATCATAAGCCATTTTACTGTTGTCGTACGCCATTTTTCTGTTATCATAAGCCATTTTACTGTTGTCGTACGCCATTTTTCTGTTATCGTAAGCCATTTCATGGAGATGCCATGTCACTGCCATTATTTAGATTAAAAGAGAACACATTTCGTTGGTTTCCCATTTTGTTTATTGGACTGCTATTGCTCAGGCTGTGCTAAAAAGCCCCTGTAGGCTTGTAGAGGTGTTGAGGTCACAGCGAGAAAACCATCAATCAGTTGAGTGAATGATTGATGATATCCTCCTCCTCATCCTCCTCCTTCTTCTTCTTCTTTTCTTCTTCTTCTTCTTCTTCTCCTCCTTTACGTCTTCTTCATTTTCTTTTTCTTCTTCTTTTCATCTTCTTCCTCCTCCTCTATCTGCTTTTCATCATCGTTATCATCATCATCATCATCATCATCATCATCATCATCATCATCATCATCATCATCATCATCATCATCATCATCATCATCTTCTTCTTCTTCTTCTTCTTCTTCTTCTTCTTCTTCTTCTTCTTCTTCTTCTTTTTCTTCTTCGTCTTCTTCTTCTTCTTTTTCTTCTTCTTCTTCTTCTTCTTCTTCTTCTTCTTCTCCTTCTTCTTCTTCTTCTTCTTCTTCTTCTTCTTCTTCTTCTTCTTCTTCTTCTTCTTCTTCTTCTTCTTCTTCTTCTTTATCAGTAGAACTTACATTAATCTGATGAATAAAAATTGATACAACAACAACTTCTTCGTATTCCTTAGTAGCTAAAGCAGAAACCATCAAGAAGGCGTTTGTGCAATGAATGTAATTTTTTCGAAAGTCGCAGCCCAACAAGTTTTCTCGCCTTGGTTGTGAGGGTTTGGGGTGTCACCACTCGGTTGTGTGTAAAGTGTTGACTGGGTAGATTTGCTTTAGTGAAAGGGACTGGATTCCCCGTGTTAAGACGCTAAATATAACATAATGGCTACAGAAACCTTAATATCTCATTAGACGTAGTCTTTCACATCCAAAGCCCCCTGTTAGTTATTGGGTGAGTCGATAATGATCTAACACTTGCGCCGCCGCAATGTCTTCACTCTGCAAGCCCTACCTCACTGAAAAACCTGTTTTTTCGCCAGGTGGTTCTCCCTGATACTCTGATACTCCCCCCACCCTCCCTCCCCTCCCTTTCCCTCATCCACCATAACACCACTGCCATTCGCATCTGTGATTCGTCTCTGTCCCTCTCTCTCGCCCATCCACCTACCCTCTCTCTCTCTCACTCTCTCCCTCTGTCTCTCTATCTCACTCACTCTCTCGTACCTTATCATCTACAAAAGCTAAAAATACAATATACTTTAGCTTATCAAACGAGGTACGATTTTCACGACAAAAATGTGGTCTTTTAGTCCCAGTGCCTTACATCCGAAGGTAATCTTCTCCATAGAATAAGTTGTTGATTGAAGCATGACTTTGGCCATCGCGGTCCAAAGACGAGACGTGCTTGTTAACATTTCCGCACTCTCTACTCCCTTTCCCGCCAAACAGCCCCTTCCCCTTGAGAAACCAGTTCATCAAAATGCTAATCTGCTAAAAGGCCGATGTTCAAATTTAACGAGACATTGATTTCCTGGTTGTGTAAACCCGGGACAGAGATTGACTGAATGGCGGAAGGAGCGAGGGAGGGGTTAAAAACAGAGACAAAGACAGACAGATAGGCAGGCAAACAGACAGGCAGGCAGACAGGCAGACAGAAACAAAATTCAAAAATTAGTAATGCCCCGTTTTGGGTCGTGCGGAATCTGCATATTCTAAACTTTGTTATGTTTAAATTGTATCTCACATTTTCGTAACATTTGGCCACAATCGGCACCGTTGGGATTTTATGGTGAAAATTCGGACTAATTTAAGGTCTGCGCCAGTCGGCAAACTTAAGTAACATTGGACTAATTTTCCATTTTATAAAGACTGGTCATTTCACACATTCCTCAATTGTCAGCAATTAACATGCGAACTAGGCACACCAGTCTTGCAGCAGTCAGCCTGTTCTTGCAACGATCGGCGAGTCTCGCAAAGCAATCGGCAAGTTCCGATATAGGCAAATTTCGGCAACAATTGTCAGGTTTCGGTGACATTCCATAAAGGGCTTTAACTCTTGATATTATGCGGGGATAATCGAGCAAAATGGGTAACATTTTGTCTGATTTTAATTTCAAGGAAACGTCGCGATGTCAGCGTCGACAAAATTGATTCCGTCGATTTCTTCGAGTCTAGTACGGGGCGTGGGCGAAAAGAGGAGATTGATTGATGTGTATGGGTGTGTGGGTGTGTTGGTGTGTGTATGTGTGTGGCACGTGCCTGAAGAGAACGAGAGAGAGCTACTTGATCAATACTGGGGTGTGACAGACTATAAAGGGACATTTGCTAATCCAATTTGCTGTGGAAGCGCTTTGAGAATGGGAAGGAGGGAAGGTTGTGTGTGTGTTGGATATTTGTTTGTGACAGGCAGACAGAGAGAGAGAGAGATAGAGACAGAGACAGAGACAGAGACAGAGTGCAGTAGGCTAGGTGAACGGCAATGACCGTTGACATGCTGTTTTACAAAGTGCTGCCAGTTCCAGATTTTGCTTTGAGGAGATTCCAATCAGGCTGTTGCCATTGTTGTTGTTCTTAAGTTGTAACGGTGGTGGCGGTTTTAACGTCTTCCTCTACCTCATCCTCCTCCACTTCCTTGTGGTTGTTGTTGTTGTTGTTGTTGTTGTTGTTGTTGTTGTTTTTCTTCTTCTTCTTCTTCTTCTTGTCGTTCTGCATCTCGGCCTAATTCTTTTACTCTCGCTGTTTCGTCAGATCTTCCCCTGCTGCTCTCCTCTTACGTTTTAATTATGTTCCTCCTCTTCTCTTTCATCTCCTCTATCATCTACTCTTTGTCTTTCTTTCTTCTCGCTGCAGTGCTAAACTCGTTAATCAGTTCTCCTTCCGTGCGCATCTTTTCTATCTGACCGTGCCATCTAGACATGCCCTGCTCCACCCACAGAGGTCTTTGCAATCATCCCAATTTACCTCATGACGAGACAAACATGAGCAACACACCTGTTTTGTGCACTCACATATTACACACACACTGAGAGGGAAAGAGAGAGACAGACAGACAAACAGACAGAGACAGAATTATGTAAGTATTAATGAAAGGCCATAATTATTAGGAGGACTACGAGGTATTCTTTCAAGGTTGAAGCCCATTTGGAAAGACAGGACCATCAATCTACACCCCAATGTAAAGTTGCTGCGCTCCCTTGTCATCTCCATCTTCCTGTACTCTTGCAAAACATGGGTAATGAGTGAAGCTATGAGGCTGAGGACAGAGAACGATGGAGTACGCTGGTTAAACGATCATCTGTGGTGCACCAACGACTTTCGAGTTACGGGATAGGATACGATAGGATAGTATAAGACCAGGTAGTAGTAGTAGTAGTAGTAGTAGTAGTAGTAGTAGTAGTAGTAGTAGTAGTAGTTGTAGTAGTAGTAATAGTATTTGTTATAGTAGTAGTAGTAGTAGTAGTAGTAGCAGTAGTAGTAGTAGTAGTAATGGTCGACTTAGAAGCAGTTCTCCCACACGGTGGCTCTCGCTATTTAAGGGCCCAACTTTGACAGGATTGTTTCCCATCCGTGGCTCAATATCAACGTAACTGTAATTATGTCCCTGTAGAGAACGCGAATGTTCTATTTTCTATATCTGTTTTTAGAATAGAATAAATTATTTATTTTCAAAGTGTATCTCAAATTTCATTGGTCGAGAATCAGAACCAATGATACAAATAATAAATAAAAAGAAAGAAAGAAAGGGATTGCTCTTATATAGCGCACTTACAAGCTCAGAGAATTTTTCAAGGCACTAGCCAGCAATATCCAGCAATAGCACAATAGTTTGCTGAAGTCAAAATTCGAACCCAGGTCGCGTCGACCAAGACGCATCGGAGAGTTTCGTTCGACTTCGGCGATTGCCTTTTTCGGCGAATGACTGGAACTAGTTTGGAAAAAACAAGTTCGCCGTCCGGCCCCGTAGCTACAAGACTCGCACGATCATCCCGAGCGTGACCAGACTCCCTCAGAGTGACCACCAGACTCAAGCACTCACCGAAACCGAGAGCTAAGTCTCCTCCCAACTGCAACTGATGTCAAAACCACTCGGAACGCTATTAGACCAACACACGTACAAACTATGTAGCACATGATGAAGAAGTCTTGCTAAAGAACTTCCCCAGCACATTGGACAGTTTATAATTATTAATTACATTTAATAAAAGTCATGTTAGAATTTGTGTTGAAGATATAAAAGTTCAAATCACATAAATACGACTAGGTGTCATTCTATTTGTACTGTTGTATGTCCACTAGCTCTTCTTCTCTTGAGACCAATTAAACTAGTCGCATAACTAGCAAAAATCATTTCTTAATTGAGCCATTGATACTTTGAAACCCGAGAACAATATAAATTATTATGTGACCCAAGCACCGTGATTTAGTCTTTCACATCGCTTAGGAATCTTGGTAAAGAACGAAGGATAGAGATAGCTAAGCGCCCCATCTATCTACAGATCTTAATCCCCTTGAAAGATAATCGTATCTTCTCCAGGATATCATCACAGACCTCAGCCAGATAAACAGGCATGTTTACCTGCCTGTTTACATATCGCCAGAGAGATGATATCGCACAGTTGCCACGGGTAAGAAAACGAATCATTATTAGTTTGGCTCAGTACATGTAAACGCCGGTCCTTTAAACTTTATCATCAACTCATAACCTGTGTATGTGTGAAAAATTTGTGTTTAAAATACTATTGTTTATTTATCTGAAGTGTTGAGAGCGTGGAATTTATATTTGTGTTGGTGTATGCTTGTGTTAGAATCTAGGAATGTGTGGGTGTGGTAGTTAACAGATTTTTCACATGCACACGTTATTTTGATTTAGGATTTTTTAAAATTTAGATTGGCCGCTGCATCCAGTGTCATTATTGAAGGTAGAGAGGAAACCGGAGTACCCAGAGAAAACCCTCGGTATCCTGACACGTTTCGTACTGAAATCACGTAAGTTTGTCCTAACTGTCGATCACTGGCTTTGTTGAATAGTATTCCACAGGCTCCTTATCGGTACGCATGTACCTGCTAAGTATAATCTCGCCGCCTGTGCTTGCGCTTTAAATGTGCCTTGTCTGGACAAGTTGGGGAAACGGGAGGAATGTTTTATCTACCCTAGGCCCTCCCCCCTCCTCCCCCCCAGAAAAAAAAGTGAAGTTAATATTTAATTTCGTGTCCAATTAATTTGTCCATAGCCCTTTTGAAGTGTGTAGTTGGCGTCCTGTGCTAATGCGCCTCTCGTGTCATGTCAATCATTATCATCCACTTCATTTACTGACACCATGTAACAGCCCAAAGATTTTCACGCAGCGTAATTAAGATGTCTTCTAAATGCATGGAATGCATTCCTATTGACCTTTTTCTTAAGCCAGTTCCATTTTGGCAAGTGGCAAGAGATATTTCAGAGTGACATTTGTGAAACTACTCTTTATGCGGTGTCTCCTTTCCTCAGTGTTGACCGTGTGTGTTGATTTTGCTTCTTAATTCCTGTTAGAGCGTGGCACGTGGCAGAAGAATGTTCTCTCAGCAGTCAGGAGTGATATTACACGCAATGTTCACCTTCTACACCTGTCGGCTCAGCCCCGTGGTAATGAATCCGGTCATTTAAAGAACCTGATCAATTTGTCAAAAGGGCGAGCGACAGCCTTAGATAAACACGCAAACAGAACGCTCGAGGCAGCTCAACTGTCTGGCGCGTTTTTGGCAGTGCACTTGATACTGAAAGTTGACCTTCTGTGCTGCTTGAGTTAGGCCGTGAGGTCGGCCAGTAGCTCGATCAGGTCTTTCTTCCATTTGAACTCGTGTCTGCCCATGGGCAGCCGGCAGTGGTGAAGAGGTTAGTGGGAAATAGCCAATCAATGTGTTATACTGTTGTTGGTTTCTTTATCAGTAGTTGATTCAGCCCCAATGCTTGAATCCTAATAAGTGATTCGTGTATCCACGCAACCTGTTCACTCAGCAACAAGGCAGGAGTCGTCGTATGAAGTTTTCCAACTTTATTCAGCGTACATCAACAACTGCATACAATTGCTCAATTGCTTTTTCCACTTACTCCCTTTTCAGACACAGTGCATTACTTATATAGTTTTTCTATAATCTAGAGAACGTTCGAACGATCCAGCGTGACGCAATTACAGTCAATCAGGATAAAATTCGTCATCACTGTCTTACGTCATACAACTTTCTTTAGGGTCAATATCTCTCAGCTACTAGTAGATCTATCTAGACGCTTCGATCGATAGTAAACAAGCAACCATAGAAAATTCTCCAATAATATCGACCATCGAAAATTATCAACATTATACCAAGCTTCTTCCAACAACGCAAAATCAAATCAAAGATAAATACACTCTGTTATTGCAAGCTTTGCAAAACAAAACGATCGGATCTATCGTGCGCGTCTCAAACGTAACACAATGTTTGCCCCTTAAAGCTGAGCTCTTGACATAAAGTCGATACATAGACCTTTTTAACTGTGAATGTCAGCATGTCCACTGATTGCTGATCGATTTACTTTATCGTCATTACAATCCGTAACACCACACCTTGCTACACGTTATGGTTGATTATCATCTGCTTTATTATCGTCGTCGGTTGATATGTGACCAACTGATTTATCGGCATTTATATTTATCAACTTCTCTCTTGATTGAAACTTTGCATCTGGTTCCTTTTATTAAACTAAACATGCAACAACGATACAAGAAATTTATAAAACAATGACACAACGAGTATTTATTTAGGTTCCCTTTATATAACATGCAACAACGATACATCAAATATTAATCTAGGGTCCTTTTATAAAACATGCAACAATGATTCAACAAGTATTAATCTAGGGTCCTTTCATTTTAAAAAAAAAATTTTTTTTCTTTTTTCTTTCCCCAGCATGCTGAGTTATATTGCTTTGTCACACATGTATGTTTACATTGTACATAATACACAATATACATTGTACATAATACACCACATAATAAAACAGAAAAAACGGCACATTATTTTAGAAGTTACGTACCTGAAGTGTGGGGACAATATACAAAAGACCTACATTTATTTCTTATACTCAACCAATATATATTTTATAGAACAGACACACGTACAAACGCGCACACACACACACACACACACACACACACACACACACACACACCCACACACACATATCAAAAGGGGGGACGTGGCAAATCTAACAGCTTACATAAAATAGTAGATTCTAGTGGTAATCATTCGGCTCGGGTCATGTCTCAGTCTGAGATACTTGACATCTGGTATCTTCTCGACCGTTAGTGCCAAAAAAGAAATAAATAAATATATATCATACTGAGAAAAACAGTCAAAAATACACGGTTGGATTAATCAATCAGAGGTTTGTATGGAATCCACTCCAACGCAAAAGCGTCAGCCCTCATGAGTATACCAGCAGCATATTTTTCCACCATATAGCATTTTTTTAAATAATTCTGAAAAGTCTGAAAAATGGGTACCGTATTATTCATTTTGCATTTGTACAAGAAAAATTTGGCATGCAGCACAATCCAGTCAAATGTGGAATCGGAAGTGAAATTAGCATCATAGTTAAATAGAATGGTGTTTTTTGAAAGAGTTACGTTGACAGAGTTAAGACATTTGTGATTTACAGCGCTCTGAAACTGCAGCCAAAAGCGTTGTACACATTGACATTCCCAAAATAAATGTTGGATGCTCTCTCGCTCCGTTCCACAAAAGGAGCATGCTGTACCTGCTGCCACACCCATTCTTGACAGGACTACATTGGTTGCAATTATTCTATGCACTATCCTTATTTGGAACCATTTTAATTTTACATCACGGATGCTTTTAATTTGTTTGAAAATTTTGTTCCAATTTAGCTGTACTTCTAATTTTTCATCCCATGCATTACAGCAATTTGGTCTAGTTTCATTGTAGGTATAAACATCATAATACATGCGCGCTCCCCTCTGCACCGACACGAGAAGTCTCCAGGCCTTATTTGTCTCATAAAAGTTATTTGCAGTCAAATTAAAGGCAAAGCTACGTTTATATTTTCTTGCAGCCTCTAGGACACCAAAATAAGTAACAAAATCAGTTAAAACCCCATAGCGTTTCAAAAATTCATTGTACGACAAAAAACGTCCCTGTTCATTTACCAAATGACCAATACAGTAAACATCATTGTCAACCCAATTTTCGTAATAAACAGAATTGTGACCTATCTGAATATTACTATTGAAGAACAAGCTTTCTGACAATACATCTTCTTGATTTTTAATCTTGACATTGTTTGAAAAAGGTTTGTAGGCAGCAAATACATCAATCCAAAATTCATTGCATTTTTCAACAACAATTGTTAGATCTGCTCCTACTTTGTCGATGTTAGCCAATAAAGGACAAATAAAAATTATTATGCTTTTCCATTTAGGTGTTCCTTTTTTCAGCCTTTTAATCCAGGACAGCTTCAATGCTTGGATGTATTTTTTAATATCTGGTATTCCAATGCCCCCGTTTTCAATACTTTTAATCGTAGTTTTTCTACTTATTCTGTCCCTTTTGCGATTCCATACAAAATCAAAAACTGACCGTTGCACTTCTGAGATAAAGTTGTCAGGTGGGTTGGGAAGCAGTAACCACAGATGAATTAGCTTTGACAAAATGAGAGATTTCAAAACTGCAATTCTTCCTAAAGGAGTGATTTGTCTCTTCGACCAAACTTTGTATAATGCTTTCACTTCTGTGTACTTTTCTCTAATATTCATTTCAGTGCAATCTTTCAAATCGTTCGTGAACCAGATTCCCAATATTTTAAAGTTGGTAGGATTCCACTTCATGCGTAAATGTTGCATATATTGAACCTCCGAGTTACGTTTGTTGCCTAACCAAATACAATTTGTTTTTCCGGCATTTAAAAAGAGCCCAGAATGTTTTCCAAAGTTTGTTATGGTTGCCATAGTCTCTTCAAAACAAGTTTTACTCCCATTTAACGTTAATTCAGTGTCATCAGCGTATTGTGAAATTTTATGTTCTACGTTGTTAATTTTAATTCCTTCAATTTTATCGTTCTGGCGAATCATAACTGCAAGAATTTCCACACATAAAACAAAAATGTATGGTGAGATTGGGTCCCCTTGTCTACAGCCCCCGCTTTACTTCAAACCATTGAGATATCTGACCATTAATAGAAACTGAAGTTTTAATACCATTATAAAAAGTATTCACCCATCTACAAATATCGTCACCAAATCCAAATGCCCGTAAAACTTTATGCATAAATCCCCAATCTATCGAGTCAAAGGCTTTTTCAAAATCTAAACATAAAAGAAGGCCTTGAACGTCATGTTCATTAACATAATTAATAATATCAAAAATTAAACGAATATTGTCCCCCAAAAATCGACCCCTAATAAATCCTGTTTGATCATCGTTTATTAATGAAGGCAAAACGCCCTTAAGACGGTTTGCTATACACGTGGAGCCTATCTTGTAAACGACATTAAGCAACGAGATTGGTCTCCAGTTTTTTATATGTTCCTTTTCCTTATCACCTTTAGGTATACAAATAATAATTCCTTCTTTCTGGGTAGAAGAAATGTGACCTTTGTTAAAACTATCATTAAGGGCCCTAACAACGAAGGATCTTAGCTGTAGCCAGAACATCTTAAAGAATTCGGTGGTAAACCCATCCGTTCCAGGACTTTTATTATTTTTCATATTTTTCAATGCAAAAGACGCCCCATCTACACTAATTTCACCTTCCAGCTGTGCACTTTCAACGTCAGATAGTGTAGTTAAGTTTGATACTAAATCAGAAATGTTACAATCCTCCATTTGTCTTTTATCGTAAAGCTTTTCGTAAAAGTTTTTAACTTCACTAATGATTTCTGTACACTCGGTGATCTCAGAGCCGTCGTCCCTAATCAATTTTCTCATAGTCTTACTCACGTAATTGCGTTTTTCTAACCCACAAAAATATCTCGTAATTTTTTCTCCCTCCGCCACCCACCTGGCCTTTGACCTAGTTAAAACCCCTTCCATTTTCTTTTCTCTTATCCTAACCAGTTCTTCCCTATTTCTTTCCAACTCTTCTCTCTCTTCCTCGTTAATAAATTCCTGTTTCTCTATCTCATTTATTTGTTGTTCTTAATCTTGCCTCTAATTCTAAACATTCACGTCTTTTAAATGCAGCATATGAAATAGTCTTTTGTCTAACCTTCATTAAGAGCACATCTAGAAACAACTGGTCCGAGATCACGAGTTCTATTTCACCTGTTGGTATTTCTGACAGGCGTTCTCTATTATATGGTGCAGCAGCGTATTCTGCCAAGACATCAAGTATGACTGAGTTTACTTCATCAATATACACTTTATCTTTTAATAACGAAGAATTAAACTTCCCAAATAAATTTCTTTTTAGTGATGTCCCGAAACAAAAAGATAATGTAATGATAGAATGATCAGTTTTATATCCAGAAATAATATCAGCGTCAATAACGTAAGTGGAGAGGAAGTCGGAAACTAGGAAGAAGTCTAGTCTGCTTTGCTGTAAAGGAGTGGGCCTACGCCAGGTAAAACGTCTTCGCTCTGGATTCAGTTCTCGCCATATGTCTAACAGGTCTAAGTTCTCAGTCATGTCAAGTACTCGTTCGTGTGCATTTTGATTATTACACTGTCTGTAGTTGTCATAATCTAAGTCATAGTCCATAACAAGGTTCCAGTCTCCACCAATTACAACATTTTCTATGTTTGTATCTTTAATACGTTTTTCTAATTCATCATAAAAGTTAGGCTCATCAGTATTCGGACCATATAAATTTACTAGCAACATATCTTTATCCATTGATTTAATGTGAACCAATAAAAAATTCCCTCCTAAATCTTTATGAATATGTTTAATTTCAAAATCAAAATTGTTGTTAAATAGGATGGCAACCCCACGAGAATTAGTTGTATGGGAAGCAAACATTACTTTATAAAACCCACTCGGCCTTTATATAATTTTCTAATTTAGGGTCAAAATGAGTATCTTGGAGAAAATAGATCGAAGCTGATTTCTGTCTTAAGAACTGAAAAACATCGCGTCTCTTAACCTGATTGGCCAGGCCTCTACAATTTATAGAAACTATCTTAATGCAATTGTCTTGATTTGAATCCATATAGCATGCAGTTTAGTTGGGTATACACTTGGCATTGCAGCGCACTTAAGGCTTCAGAAAAAATATCACATTTACATGAGATGTCAGTTCTGTTAAGAGAGATTGCCACGAAAACCCCACTAGGAAAAAAAAGAACATGAAAACCTGGAATACACAGAAAAGTCGACGTATTACACACATCAACCGAGCACATAAAGCAACACTATTAGAGTGCTCTAGGTGTTACATAAATTGATTACGAAAATTTAAACGTCAAAGCAACAATAAATGTATAAACATGCAAAGGCAAGTGTAACCGACAACAATCTTTTTAAAGACTCAATGAAATAAGGGGGCCGCAAACATGCATATCAAACAACATTCTATAAAGCATTAAAATAATACAAATTATTAACCACAAGTTTCCAGAGAAACTGCGGTCCAACATAATAAGGCGTCAATTAAGGCATGAATATGCATGCATACAGCAATTACATTAAAACAAAAAGCAACCGCAGATTATACACGCCAGTATGTGTAGCAAAGTAGAATAACAAAGCGTCAATACAATAAAGAACCGGCAGGAATGCAAAGCGAATGACGTTCAAAACAGAGGCATAACGAACCTGCAAAATCTAACTAACTAAATAGCTTACAATGACATTGCTAATACTAACTTACTTGTAAACAAACAAAATAAGTGTACAGACCCAATCGCTAAACCACATTTAAAAAATAATAATAAAATAAAATAAAATAATAAATAAATAAATAAATAAATAAATAAATAAATAAATACATAAATAAAATAAAATAAAATAAAATAAAATAAAATAAATAATAATAATAAATAAATAAATAAATAAATAAATAAATAAGGATTATATTAAACTATAATGCAATCAGAATCAGAAATGGTGCATAAATGATTGCAAAGAGCGTCTCTAAAATAATGTATTCCGGAATAATTTTAGTTATGGTATTCACTGAATCAACAGTTGAACCAGTATTATATTTTAAAAAAAATGCAACAACAATACGACAAGTAATAATCTAGGGTCAGTCAAAGGGGCAGTATAGCCGGACAATGGGGGTAAGAGAAGAGGGAGATAATGCTGCTGTGAAAATATAAATCTAGTAAATTTTGTAGGTATATGTTTATTGTGCTATATTGACTGTTTGCTGTTGTGCTAAGCCTGTCTCTCCTGTTATATTTGCCAATCAGTTTTCCTATTTGTTTTGGGAGCTTGAAATGGATTTACAGCTAACAGGTAACAGATATACCTCTGGCTGGAAAATTGGAGTTTCACACATCTCTGTAACGAAAAGGGGTATTTCAGAATTGGCTTGAGTGTATGCGTGAACCTGCATGTTCTCCCATCTCCCAACTTTTCTAACTCGTAACAGTAAACTACGTTGTCACATCCTCTATTAAGCCATAAACATAACATCAACAAAGTAGCACAAATACAGAATCAACCAGAATCAAAATGGGATAAATACAATTGTTTCTACTCACGTCATGTCGCAGAATATAAATCCGTTGAAAGAATAACTATATACAACTCACAAGTACACACAACTCCCAGTCACCGTCGCCAGAAAGAGAAACGAAAGTTATGTACAGTCACACTGTAGTTATATTCTCTAGTCTCTTCTCTGCCTACGCCATATTCTTTCTCTGCTCCTCAATCTCCTCAATCTCACTCTCCTTCTCCTCAACCTCCCTTCTCTCCTCCTCGTCCTGCTTTTCTTTCTCCTCCTGGTCCGCCTCTCCTCAGAATTCTTCTCTCCCCCTCGTTATTCCTTCCTCCATCTTCTTATCCCTCTGCGTTCTCCTCTTCTTCTTCTTCTTCTTCTTCTTCTTCTTCTTCTTCTTCTTCTTCTTCTTCTTAGGCGTTCTCTTCTTCTGTGTCCTCTTCTTCTGTCCTCTTTTTCTTTCTTCCTCTTATTCTTTTCTTCATTTTCTTCTTGTTCTTCTTCTGCTGCTCCTGCTGGCGCTGCTTTCTCCTCTTCGTCTTCTTCCTCCTCGTTTCTTCTTCTTCTCCTTCTCCTTCGTCTGAATTCTTCTTCTTCTTCTGTATTCTTCTTCATTTGCTTCTCCATTCTCTTTATCTTCTTCTTCTGCGCTAATTCTTGAGGCCCCGCAGCAAGAGACTTGTGCAGACACAGCTGAGAGAAGTCCAGCACAAACTATCTCTAGTGTGACGGTGGGTCTATTGTTGCTGGGCTCTGCACAATGGAATGCTATTATCCATTCGTCTTACGTCTGCGGGGATCGGCTAGTATAATCACCCTATAACAAATCCTAATACATTTATATGTTTAGCCCGGTCTGTGTGCGTATAGGGTTAAAGAGATAGGGAGAAAATGGTAAAAGATTCACTGACACGCTAGCTCTCGCACGGCTATGAAACATAGGTAGTCCAGCCACTTGTTAACAGTAAATATCACACATTTATTTCCTCTACTCTATACATAACTCTCTAAACACTATACTAACTTAAATGTCCATATTCACTTCGAATAGTTCGCTCCTTGATGGGTCTATACCTAGCCTTGTGGTCAGCCAAAGCCCGCGAAATCTAGTGATACCTGAGCGCCCTCATGCGGGGGTGGCTGGATCTACGTCAGCAGGTTTATGCTACGGCCTACCTATGCTTAGCTCACAATTGACTTGTGTCGTCTTCTAGGCAGCGACTTTATGTTACACAGGCTAAAGCAGGCTGAACTATTGAGGCGTGAAGCCTTAGTGCTGGGACCAAACTCGCCTCTCGTGACATCTAGTATAGTCAGGAAAAGAATGAATAGATTTTTGAATGTACATTAGTGAATTGTCATATGACCAGTTCAACCAATCAAAATTTAGCTCATAAAAAATTACCAATATCTTCTCACAAGAAACAGACTAACAGCAATATAACATCATCGGACCCAAATAACTATAAAACCAGCCCATGACACTCTCCAAGCCTCAGCGAGAATTAGACAACTAATGCCTGTATACTAAATGGCGGTCTGAGGGTTAAAGTGCCAGTCCAGGGTATCAGGGACGTTTGTTTATTTTGGGTGACAATGGAGAATTGGGTTGTTGTTAAATTAAAAGATTATATATCTGGCAATCGCTGAACACACCGACCGATAAACTTTGAACTGTAGGCTTCTCTTCCTTGCTATGCCAACAAACAACTGTGCCTACTATGCACACTTTCGCAACGATTTTGTTTTTAGAATCAACCTTGACGCCATTAGGCTAATAGGAACATAAGCGAGTAAACTTATCAAATATTTTTTTACAATCTTTTATACAGTCCACAGTTTCGCTCTGATGGTCGCCATTTTTGCCATCAACATGGGTTCTGTTCTAAGCTATGTGCCAACGGTTTTGCTTTTTGCTTTTTCGCTCAAATTCCCATGGCCCCGGGTTCGAATCCGAAATAATAAATAGAATAAATTAATAAATAAATAAGTTGGAGAGCGGGGAGCAGGAGGTGTGGAGAGAGGTGATCTCAGGATCACAGCAGGCCAAGGATTATCACATGGGTTTGTGTAATCCATAAATGACTTTTTTTTAAACAAGGTTCACAGAACATCTCAGTCAAACTCTTACTGGTGTCCCTAATTATGGATTTCTTTGTTTTCTTTGTAATACAACAGCCATCAGTTGCAGCACATGGCAAAAGACTCAAAGAGCAGTATTCTTTCCTCCCACATTTGCATAAATCAATGATTGGCCAATGAACTAACGTGTTACTGTTTATTAACCATTGACCGACTTAGGTTATGGATCCGTCATCCTTTACCTAAAAGCACTTCTACGACCATGGCTCAATTATGCCAGTGACCTTGAGGGTAAAAAGATATTCGTGTTTACAAGTTAGAGGATAACTCATCAGAGAGAGAGAGAGAGAGAGAGAGAGAGAGAGAGAGAGAGGAGGGGGTGCTACATTTGAATTGAAAATAACAATAGTTTGCATTTCTCATTTGAAAAACACTCCGCGTCACCTTTATTTATAGAAACCGGTAATGTCCGTTTACCATTGAGGGAGCAATTAGCTCCCTTCGCATTAATAGATAAATCGCCTGCCTCCCTTTGCGTGGAAGGATAGAAAATAGATTGTCTCCCGTGGGTAGAGCTAGCAAAGCCAAGCTTTCGTTTAGTTGTAATGCGTACCCTGTTTATGAAGACTTTGCCTTTTCTTGGCATCCTTCATGCTCCTGCTGAACACCCACCACATCCTCTCTCTCTCTCTCTCTCTCTCTCTCTTTCTCTCTCTCTCTTCCTCTCTCTCTCTCTCTATCTCTCTCTCTCTCGCTCCCTCTGGAAGCCAGCATGTTCCGCTTTATGGAATAACTTTCCAGAAGTTCTCCGCAGTGCAGGCACTATATACTCATCCTTTAGAAAACATCTTTTACAGCACATAAAAAATGAGTTCATTTGCTCATTATTTGGAGTTATACATTCATAATATTCATTAAATTGTTTTGGTTTTAAATAAGTTGTGTGTATGTGTGACGAGGCGTACAATCGAGCCCTGAGGCAGACAGCACCCACTCATCCCTCCCAACCATCAAGCTACCCCTTCTACACATCCAGTCGCCCCTAGGACGCGCGCTGGCTCACTCGCTTAAGCCCCGCCCCTCGGGCACCACGTTAAAGCCTGACACACAACCAGACCCGGCGTCAGTTGCAAGCCATCCAGCCTTGAAGCCACAACAACTTGTCCGAAGACACGTCTCCATCGACTGGCGACCTCTGAGCTACGGCAGTACTCGTGTGCTTCACCCCGTCTTAGTCAAGGTAAGAGAGGAAACTTACTCTTTGTCATGTAGCAGACCCATCACCCGTCGTTCGCCCCCACGTTCGTATGTCCTGTCGATATGTACGCCCGTGTTTATAGTTTTGTCCTGATGTGTTGCTGTGACATGTATTATTGCCTTGTATATATTATCCGCCTTGTTTATATGACTCATGCCATGTTTGAATTTATACTTGTATGCTCCATGTTAGCCCCATGTGTAAATATCCCATGCCATGCTGTCCCTCCACATAGATTAAAGTCCCCCAGTACAACCCTTGCCTACAACCCCTTTGTCCTGTACCTACTCCATTTGCTTCCCTCCATGCTCCCAATGTATAAATATTTGCCCCTGTTGCCACTACCCCATCTTAATGCGCCGAAGGTATCATATATTAGCAGCTGCCAGTAAGCTCCACAATGGCCCCATAAACCTAGTTGCATTGTTAGACTGTTGGTATGCCCCGGCTCAACCTTGACTGGTCAACCAATTTGAAATCTGAATGGGCAACTCGCGCCAACAGGCGCTGAACCCAGGATATACCTATCCCCAGCTGATACAGAGTCTGTATTGCGTTACAGACGGCTCCTGTGCAGGGCGCATACCCCCGCCTTGTATCATCTCTAAGTCGCTGACCCGCTGCAGGCCCCTGACAACCCAGGGAGTCAACGAGAAGCGTTCCCCCGAATTGCATCACTCTCCAGACAGCTAGCAACGTAAGCTGGAAACTACGCCTGTGCCCACCCAAGATTGGCACCCTCGGTCATTGCGTCATAGAGTGGCCGACGGACCCGCATCGCTACCCACGCCACGCTAAGCCTGGTCATCAGGCCACCCAGACTATCTTGGACAAACCGCCGCCCTTCAATAACCAGCTAAGTTATTGACCCACGAGCATCACCACTCGATGATTATCTGGCCAGAGACTATCCAGATACACTCCTGCCCTGTGATGATATCAGTCCACAGTAGCACTAGTACCCCCGAAATCATCCACCCAGAATATCTCCGAGCTACTCCCTACTGATACAGACGCCACCCCGTGACTCACTCTTAACATTATTCAATATAGACGACCCAATTCGATTTAATAAAACTTCCTAGTTAGAAATTGCACCCACCCAGACTGGCCTTTGTTTTCGAATTTCTCAACTAGTGTAGTATACCATCTTTCTCGTCTACCCTTTGACTGTCTCTCATTTAATTAGTAGCCCTAGCCTTAATCTCTTGAATGTCATCGCATCATTAGCCTAACAAAGGAGGTAATACAGCGCTAGAGATTAAGAGCTTACCCTCCATTCCCCCAACCCCTTTCTTTGTGACAGTATGTGTACGTGTGCGTGCGTGCGTATGTGTACATGTGTGTATGTGTGTTTGCGCAGATCTTGATAGTATAGGCCTACATAATGATGTTATTTACGACAGTTGTTTTTAAAATACTGTTATTGTTACAAGGCCCAAGGGCAAGGTGTAAAAAAAACACACCCTGTGCCAGCCCAACCCCCACCCTGTCTCTCACTATCTCTCTTCCCCTCTCCATCATCCATTTACCACAGCTGTTCCTCACCAGCCTCAGACTCAAAGCCAGTTCAGGACGTATATTGTAGAAATGAATGGAATGGACAGAACTGTTTCCTTCGGATGAGAGTATAAACCGAGGTCTAGTCTGTGTCGCATACATTCCATCATAACGGACTTTAAAGATCCTGACGCTCATGTCCTAGACGTGTGAGTGCCGGTGACAAGAACACGCCCAGCATGCACCTAGGTCCTTCTCCCCCATCCTTGGCTGCCCAGGATGGTGCTCAGTTGTCTTGAGCGTTATTACGGTGCGCCCAAAGGCGGCAAGTTGGCGCCTCGGGCGGCTTGAGTTAGATCTTGTATCGGCCAGCGCCTTGAGCAGCTCTTGAGCTGAAAAAGCGCTATATAAGAACGATTAAATAAATAAAAAAATAAATAGAACTGTTGTGAACGTCCTTCCGTGATTCACGGAGTAAATTTTTCATCCTCTTTTGCATTTTATATTTCCAACCTCTTATTGTGGATATATATTCAATAGGAATAAAACTGATACCTTCAAAAAGGCTGTGGTTTGGTAAAACAGCTTGATGAAAGTAGACAAAACATCATCTTTGGAGAAACCTCCTTCCATAGGCTAAGATGTTGACCAGTAAAAACAGATTTGAGGTGAATCCATTTATTGTTATGGTGAACAATAATCGCTTTAAAATTTATATTTACGGATTAAGGATTATTAACAGCATCGCTTGTCACGTTGAAAAGGCTCAAAAACATTCAATAACGTTAACCCAAAAAACAAAATAAAATTTAAAATAAAATAGCGGTCTTTCTAAAAGTTCTGTAACTCTAGATAACGTTGCTAACATCCATGTACCTTGCCTAAAGGCAACAGTCATTCCTTTGACTTAATAGAGAACAGTAAGGGTGAGTAAAATGTGCAAAGACTATTTTCTCATAGTGATTGTTATTTTGTGACACCCTCGCTTTAAAGTTCCTGTTTACAGACAAAAATAAGTCATTTTCAAACAAAAATCTTTGGGGTGTCTCAAAAATGCTCAACAAGCTTCATTATTGAAAGGTCGCAGGCTGAAAAAGGCCTACAGCGCCAGTTCCTAATCTAACCTAAACAACAGGACCTAAACAAAAGAATTAGGGGTGCGCAAGACGTAAAAGCAAACCCGTGTCACACCTGACCTTTCAAAACTATGGCTGCCGACCGGAAGCAGGCATCAGAGCGAGGCTAAGGCTGCAGGAAATCCAGTCGGCGCATGTGCGGTGTAGCCGGAAACGGAATAAGGATTTTGTAAAGGTACTGGATTGATCGGATCGGCGCCGACACGGAAGTGGAGAAGCGAATTTCATCTGGAGCCGCAAATGATTAAAGGGAGTGGATTTGCGATTTATTCCCAATCGAAACATTTTAATACTTGCCTGTTAGGGCCCGGTTGTTCACTCGCTTAGGACCGGTTTTCTACTGGGAGAAAAGAGGGTAGGGGGTGAGGGCTGCAGAAAGATGGAGATAGAGAAGGGGGTGGATTGATTTGTCATTTATCCTCATTCCTTAATGTTTAGTACTGGCCTGCTAAGTTGTGGTGTTATCTGGCTTGGGACTGTTGTTACTGGGACAGAGAGATTATTAGGGCGGGAGGGAGAGAGAGAGAGAGAGAGAGAGAGAGAGAGAGAGAGAGAGAGAGAGAGAGAGAGAGAGAGAGAGAGAGAGAGAGAGAGAGAGATTAACGACAACAAGATAGTGGAAAACAAAGACGGGTGGAGGGGGGAGAAGGACAGGGGGGGGGGGGAGAAGGGGTTCGTCAATAGTTATCGTTGCTACAGACAACAGGGGCAACACCAAACTGTGTCACTCGTTCTTAGTTGTTGTTGTTTTTTTAGTACTGATCGTCCCTATGTTTGTTCGCTTCGCTAGCTTATCGAGATGAAAAACAAGACCAGTGATTGATTTCCATGATTAACATCAGGCTTGTGGGGGTTCTTCCGCATTGCAATGCAGGAACTGAGGCAATAACAAGTCTATAAGAAGAAATCTAGAACAAGAAGTTTAGAACAAAAAAGTTGAGAACAAGAAGTTTTTTGTTTTGAACAAGAAGTTTAGGACAACAAGTCTATAACAAGAAGCATATAACAAAGAGTCTTAGAAGAAGTCTAGAACTGAACGTGCGACAAGTTCCCATTGTTGACGGCATAAATCGCGTCTTGCTTGTTCCGGCTGGTTGAAAAGTCTCTCCCTATTAAACATTACTGATAACAACTGTGGTGAATATAATCGCATTTGTATGAACCAAACTGTAATGAGATCCCTACAGCAGTGGAATGGAATTGCTGATCTCGGATTTTACATCACAATAACGAGAGAAGCCTGTAATGGCCCATCGCCTGACATTGTGTGAGTGAGCTCATCTAACTTAAGGCATAACAATACATAAGACATCAGAACACTTAAGACATAAGAACACTTAAGACATAAGAACACTTAAGACATAAGAACACTTAAGACATAAGAACACTTGAGACACAAGAACACTTAAGACACAAGCACGCTTAAGACATAAGAACACACAAGACATAAGAACAATTAAAATATAAGAACACACAAGACATAAGAACACACAAGACATAAGAACACACAGGATATAAGAACACTTAAGACAAGAACACATCAGACCAAGTGTCAGGCGACGGGCCATTATGGGCTGCTGCCGTCACAAGGTACATCAATAACATTCTACCACAATAAAGTACAGCAATAACATTCTACCACAATAAAGTACAGCAATAACATTCTACCAAACATTCTACCACTATAAGATACATCAATGACATTCTACCACTGTAAGATACATCAATGACATTCTACCACTATAAGATACATCAATGACATTCTACCACTATAAGATACACCAATGACATTCTACCACTATAAAGGTACATCAATAAAATTCTACCACTATAAGGTACATCAATAACATTCTACCACTATAAAGTACAGCAATAATATTCTACCACTATAAGGTACAGGAATAACATTCTACCACAATAAAGTACATCCCCCGTTGGGGTGCCGGGGGTTTCAGTATAAATAGTATCCCCACTTTCTGGAAATTTAGTGCTTTAAATTCCCACTGTCGCTGTCTTTCTCATTTGCTCTTTCTCATTCCTGCTCTGTTCTATCAATCTGCTATACTATCGTCTTCTTCGCTAGACCAGTCTCCAACCTTTTTTCTTGAAAACTCTTCCGGGACAAGACTCCTTGTTTGTGTATGAGGTCTGTTGGATCAGCTTGGGAATATTGGACGCTTTCTGCCAGGTGGTCACTATGGCTTTCTATGATGTTATTATTTAGCAATGTAGGCATTTTATATGTATGTGTTTTGTTGATAATTTATAATGATGTTTGTATTCTATTTTGTTTTTGTAAACGGGGGTTCGATAAGTTGGGGTGAAGCCTCAGCCGTCCCCTGCGTGGGATGTCTTTATTGTAAAGTGACTGGCTGGTGGAGGGCATTCAGTTTTCCCACTAGGGTTGTTTCAGCAGATCTTTTATGCGGATTGGAGGTTGTCCGGTCCTGATTTGGCTCGGAAGAGTCCGCTGGACCTAAAGCAACAATTATGTAATGTAATGTAATAAAGTACAGCAATAACATTCTACCACTATAAGGTACATCAATAATATTTACCACTATAAGGTACATCAATAATATTTTACCACTATAAGGTACAGCAATAGCATTCTACTACAATAAAGTACAGCAATAACATTCTACCACTATAAGGTACATCAATAACATTCTACCACTATAAGATACATCAATAACATTCTACCACTATAAGATACATCAATAACATTCTACCACTATAAGGTACATCAATAACATTCTACCACTATAAGATACATCAATAACATTCTACCACTATAAGGCACATCAATAACATTCTACCACTATAAGGTACATCAATAACATTCTACCACTATAAGATACATCAATAACATTCTACCACTATAAGGTACATCAATAACATTCTACCACTATAAGGTACAGCATGTGTTGTTTCCTGCAAATACAGTCTGCTTACAAAAGTCATAAGCGGTTTCCAATAGAGAGTTACTGTTGGAACTGTGTAGACTAACTACTGCGCGATCCACTCATTTTGCATAAACCGCGTTTGAACCTGGGACCACTGGATTGTCTGAGATTTTTTAAACATTACCTTTCTATGCATTCAACCTCCGAATTTCCATAACTAGCTAGAAAAGAATAGATGGATTTATAAGTGTGGGCCGTTTTGTTCAGAGCATGGGAGTATGGAGTTCTAGTTGAAGATACAACTTTAAAGGATTGCATCACTCGATTATTTTGTGTGCATTAGACTCACGGTATGATTGATTTCCTGTCGTAGAGAAGTTTGAGACAGACATAATTTGTTGAACATCCATCGCTGTCACGTGTCTCTAATCGGATATTCGTATGCTCTTTCTTTGGCATTTAACTAAGAGATATACTCGGATTTCCGTAAATGGCCTGAAAAATATATAAATTCATTTTTGACTTTGACAACACCTTATATAACAACTTGAATACTGATTGTCGAAATATGGAATTTCTTTGGTTGATATATTAGGATTGTCATCACCACAATAACTGGCATTGAATTCCATGACTAGGCAACATTAATCCTTATTGGATCGCTTGGCAGTTGGTCAAGAGAATACTGGATTTCCGTAAATGGCCGGACAGAAAATATTAGATCTCATTTGACACTGAGTATATGTCATGTTATTATGAATAAATAAAACATGTTATAAAATTCCATTACGATAGATGCATAGAATTCCATAATTATATTATGCATTGATATAATTTTTTTTTATTTACTTTAGCAGCCTTACGCTACGATAACTATTTTGAATAATTGTTTAGGTGCCATATAACAAAACTTTCTAATTCTACTCCGATTTTCGTAAATGAAGTGAAATAAATCTTGGACTGCTTTGAAATGGACTGGATGCAGGCGATGTTATTCCATGTGTTATCATATGTATAGAATTACATCTGTTGAAATACCTGTAACTTTTACTAACGTGTCATTAACTTTACTAAAACTGCAGAATTTGACAAATATGAGATAAGATAAGATAAGAATATTTATTAACCAAGTAAAAACGTTATAAGGATTTTGGTGTACCATAGCGACAATGAAATACATCCTTTCTTGCACAGTCACACATGCATTCATCGTGTCATACACTTCATTGGCATACAACATACATACAGCGCTAAAGGATAGGTAAACACAGTGTTAAACATACATCACTCATCAGTCATATAAAGTTATGGAGTCAAACACACCCTGCAAGTAAAACAAAATACAGCATTAAAACAATTTAACAGCATTAAATAAAATGAGAATTATTAAGAATGTTAGGCTTCACATCCAGATCTACACACACCACAACACAACACAACACAACACACACACACCCACGCAACACACACACACACACACACACACACACACAGCATAGCATACTCCTATTTCACAAAGGTACAAATCAAGCAATGGTAATGAGTTTCCATTTTCCATTTTTGGAGGTAAAATCTAATCACGCAGTACGATCAAAATAAATGCTTTTTTTCTCCTGAAACTGTGAATTGATTTTCTAATACTGGCATCTGGGTATAAAGACGAAAACTAACATTGCTTACAAAATGGGCTTTACACTAAGAGAAATATGCTCGAATTGATTTGCAATAACTGCAACGGGGAGGCCGTATAGAGGACTGAGATTGGCAATACATTGCACTGCTTATGACGTCAGTTATTGAACAGACGGCCACAAAAATGTCATAGCTGCTAAGTTCTGTCATGACGTTTTGATTTAGGCCTGAGTTTAGTTTAGTTTAGTTATTCATTGCTTACAGGGTCCAGCGGACTGCAAAGAGCCGAACCAAAACCACATTTAGACGTGAAAACCATGATGTAATAGGATTGACATAATTGGCACAGCAAAGCTAAGGACTAGGTCTAGCACTCCATGGCCGTGGCTGTGACTCTGTCCCACAACGCCAGATATTGAACACGAGGTTAGAAAAGAGGGGACGGTTACTACACTTCAGCAGTACATTTAATTTAGGTCTGAAAGCCATGTTCAACAGGACTGATTTTTCACGATTAACCCAGCAACATTAAATCCGGACATGGGATTAAAGTGCAGGAGCTGTGACGTAGGACTCGTTAAAGACAAGGCTTTAGCCAACGATGGGACAAAGAGATAATGGTAATCCTGTTCCCGTGTATGGAAAGAGAGGCTTTGGGGGCATCTTTTTTACAGGTAAGTACCCTGTGCGCTGTATCCATCTCCCCTCAATCGCTGCTTTCCTTGCCTGCTAGGTAGGCTTACCCGTTTGGTGGTCTGGGTCATGTATGTTTGTTATAATTGACACAACAATGCTAAGCACTAGATCTGTCACTTCATTGCTCTTATTGTGACGGCTGTTCGACCTCGCTAAATATTGAACAGAAGGCACGGAGTATACGGCTAAGACTGTGCACATCGTCTGCAGTATTACCTAACACTTAACAACATTTGACGGTGGTCGCTCTGCACAGGATTTCGATGCGCAGTGGTCAGAGGATGATGGGAAGGAGATGGTGGTCAGTAGTTGCTGACATAAGGAGCAGCTGCAACATTGATTTGCCCTCACTGCCGCACAAAGCCCGCACTGAGGTCTACTTTCCAGTCTGCTGGGAGTCGGGACATATGACGGCCTTCTAGCGCCAAAACCGAGAGTTACCATTGAAATTATCACGTGTTCTGTGTAATTTACAGAGATACCGGTAATCCGCAGTGTTAATTAATAATTATCAGTATTTGCCATGCTTTCCTAGCGCCAAAACCTGATAATTACTAGTATCATGAGATAATTACAATTATCAAGAGATAATTATAATTATCAAGCGATAATTACAATTATCACTGAAAATTATAAATATCAAGATGAGCATGCGTGGCCCGATGCGCGATGCGCATGCGCGGCAGCTGCACTGTTCCCAGCACGCCTGGGGTTTTGGCCCTTGTAAAGCGTGGCCAAAACTGAAAATTAGTAATTAACATTGTGAATTGCCGGTATCTCTGTGAATTACACAGAACACGTGTTAATTACAATTATCACTGATACATGTAAGTTTTGCAGGTTTTGACGCTAGTAAGCCGCCTTACCAGAATTAAGCATGATCACGTAAAAATTATAATTATCAAGTGAAAATTTTAATTATTATGTGATAATTACAATTTTTAGTTTTGGCGCATTTCCAGGCGGATTAATAGAGCCAAAACTGAAAATTAAACATGATCACACGAACATATTTTGTAATGTTCAATTATAATTGTAATGATCTTTTGATAATTGTAATTATCCCATGATATTTGTAATTATCACATGATATTTGTATTTATCACATGATAATTGTAATTATCAGGTTTTGGCGCTAGTAGGCCGCCATAGGGACAGTCGGGACAGTTCATTTTGCCGGTAGCATGTTCATGTCCCCACAATACTATGTTCCCACCGCTATATGCTCCCAGTGCACTACGTTCCCAAGGCTGTATGGTCAAACAGCTGTAGATTTCCATTGTTTTGTGTGTTGCCACAATCCTTTATATCCACACGGCTCTATGTTCTGACAGCACTATGTGTCAGCACATTAGTGTGTCAAAACAGGTCTCTTTCAATGTGTAGGAACAAAGATCTCTGGGAATATAGAGCTAGATTTGTGGGAACAAAGAGCAGTCAGCCGATAGAGCTGTCGGAACATAGGAAGTACTCCAGTGTGTTGCAAGCTGTGGTGGGATATGTAGCATTTTAAGGTGGTCTGGTCCATAATCTCCGTCTGCTCCATCCTTGCACATAAAGTCTTCTCGACCGTGCTGACACAACACAACCACAGCCATAGAACAATAGAATGCGTGGTTATGTCTGTTGAGAGAGGCAGAAAGAGGCAGACACAGGCAGACAGATAGAAGCAGACAGAGACATGAGCGTTCTTTTTCCTCGGACATTTGTTTTAAAATAAAATTGCTCTCGGTCTTATTATTATTATTATTATTATTATTTTAACTCGGAAACAAATCACTTACAAAGCAGCAAATATTTCTACAGGGTCTCCCTGTCCTCATCAGCGCAAATGAAAAGGGAAACTTGCAGACTGTCAGTTATACGTTTAAAAGAAGCCTATTTAAATATCTTATATAATTCTGATAAGAATATGTATAGATCGAAGATTTGAAACGATGCTACGTTGTTTTATTTATTTTAATTGTATTTAATCTCTTGCCTGTTGTTACTTGTTACTATGTTAGAATTTTTTACATGTTAGTTATTTGTTACTTGTTATACATTTTACACGTTAATTATCAATTGTTATAATTTTTACATTTTAGTTAATTGCTACTTGTTAAAATTTGTACTTGTTAATTATTACCTGTTAGAAATGTTACATGTTAGTTAATTATTACCTGTTAGAATGTTTACATGTTAGCTAATTGTTACTTGCTGAAATGTTTACATGTTAGTTAATTGTTAATTGTTAGAGTGTTAAAATGTTAGTTAATTGTTAGAATTTTTACCTGTACATTGAACAGGTTGTAGGACAATGCTTTCAAGCCTTAAACCATTATCCTGTTAAACGCTTCAATCTCTCAGTTAGTTTATGTCAAAAGCTTGCCAAATCAAAATGCATCGATCAAAGTAGTCAAAGTTTATAATTAATTATTGATATTTTCATCAAACGCGTAATTAAAGTTTGACACAAAATTTGTAAGAACTTGTCAATACCGAATTACACTCATGGAGATTTCTATGATGAATTGTCGACATTTACTTCTAATTTTTATTAAACAAATGGATCGTATTTACTTTTAATTAATAGTGCACACCATCCACATGCGTCAAAATCTCGAAGTCCAGGTAAAAAAAAATTAAAAATAATTAATGATGGATATTGTCCTGAGGTTTTAAACAACACTATTCTATAGCATTTTGATTAGGAAAAGTGGGCAAGAGCTGATGTGTGCACACGTGTATTGACCCCCTGTTGGGGAATTGGGGTTTCTGTATAAATAGTATCCCCACTTTCTGGAAATTTCGTGCTGTAAATTCCCACTGTCGCTGTCTTTGTCCTTTCGCATTCCTATTCTGTTCTGTGAATCTACTACATGTATCTTCTTCGCTAGACCAGTCATCTACCCAATTTCTTGAAAACTCTCCCACAACTCATTTGTGTATTGGGTCTGTTGGGTCAGCTTGAGGATATTCGACGCTTTCTGCCAAATGGTCACCAGGGCTTTCAATGGTATTATCATTTAGCAATGTAAGCATTTTATATGACTGTGTGTGTTTTGTTGATATTTTATAATGATGTTTATATTCTATTTTCTTTTTTTTTATAACGAGGGATGGATACATTAGAGTAAAGCCTTAGCGTCCTCTGCATAGGATGTCTTTATTGTGAAATGGCCGGCTGGTGGATTGCCTTCAGTGTTACCGTTAGAGTTGTTTCAGCAGATCTTTTATACGGATCAAAGGTGAGTCCTCTTTCAACCAAGTTATGGTCATGATTTTTGTGGTCCTGATTCGGCTCTTTCCAGTCCGCTGGACCCTATAAACAATGAATAACTAACTAACATGTGTATTGATGTCGATTTCTGTAATTACTTATCGATATTTTCCTCAAACAATGAATTATGTGTTTCACAACCTAATCGTTCAGATTCAGATGGAGATTCAAAGGTCAGTTACGCGGCTTGAGTTAGATCCTGTATGGGCCAGCGCCTTGAGAAGCTCCTGAGCTAGAAAGCGCTATATAAAAACGATTATATAAAATAAATAAGTAAATAAATAAATATTGCCAAGTGACTCACAGTACACGAGAAATACATCTCACCGCGAGACACATACCCAACCTTTTTGTGTCACGTTCACGAGCAGTCATTCAGCCAACATTACACAAATCATTTGTCAAAACTTCTATAAAACAGTAGACTATCCGTTTGTCAATGTCAGTGATGTCAATACAGTAATCTAACGGTGACGGAATGGGAGGTGACTAGTTCAAGCTTTGGATAGAGGTTGTCTACCTTACATTTTTTGGTTAGACTAGCCTTGGGTGGCTCCTGCTGTGCAGAATCCTTTGGTGTGGCCATTGGGTTATGCAGGACAAGGCGACACGACATTTGTTCTCCACGGCTGACCATTCGTCTTCTGCTTTTGATTGGTGGTGAGCAGGACTACATTGTCGGCAGGCATTTTATGCAAGTCGTTGGCAGCGACTTGTAGAACAGTGTCGTGGCACTAGTAGCCGGCAACCCGGTTTACTACCAACACGCTTCACCGCCTTGCAGGGCAAATATTTTTATGTCCCTCTTACGAGGAATAAATGACAATAACAACTCGGGTCGGCCCGTGCTCTCCAGGTCGTAGCCGAGAAACGGGAGTCAAATATTCCGCTCGGCTACATAAGTTATGATTAATTGTTGATATTTTAATTCAGTTTTGAATAACACGTTCTTCAGTATTATCATACGGAAAATCTCAAGTCCTCAATGCCCTTCAAAATGCACACATGAAAAGTTGCATAATCCTTTAACCAAATTGGTCAGACGTATTGTTTAGTCTATGGAATATTAAAGTTGGAATATTAGTAATGTTACTGGTATTTTTTTAAAACTGAATTATGAGTGTTATGCTTATGTTTGTGTATCCTCCGCACCCTAAAAGGGCCAAGTAATGGGATTACATTTTCAATCTTGAATCTTTATTTATATATTGATCCATTTCAATTCCATCCGTAATAAAACGTCATTCTTGGCAGACCAAACACGACTGCTTTGAAACAGCCAGCGAAAAGTAGTTTGTGTTTTTCCTTTCCCTCATGATGAGGGCTATTGATTTAAAACGCAGGAATGATGTTTACGGACGGCGACTGATGTTACAGCGGATTTCCGGCAATAAAATAAACATGAACAGTAAAATTCCATGTAATCTATGCAAACGAGCGAATACACGATCAAGCGCTCGCATGCACGCGCGTGTTCCATAGCACGCGCTTATAAATACACACACACACGCACACTTACACACACACTCTCTCTCTCTTTCACTTCTAATTAATGAGTTAACTAAGGAAACAAATGCAAACGGCAGACACGGAATACAGCTGTCTCCGGACATTATTGAAATATTAATTTTATTGTTCGCTGACGATGTAGCACTTTTATCTGATAGTATTATTGTTCTTCAAACCCAGCTAAATATTTTGTACAATGTTGCTAGACGCCTAGATTTGATTGTAAATCTTGAGAAATCGAATGTTATTGTATTTAGAAACGGAGAATTCCTTGCTCAAAATGAGAGATGGGTATTTGGAGACGCTAGCCTCACCGCTGTTAATGTGTATAAGTATTTAGGCATTATTATTACTACAAGAGTTTCGTTCCAACCATCTTTATTAGACTTGTCTGAACGTGCAAGAAAGGGAGTCGCAACCCTTATAGGACTGATGTGGTCAATTGGAGAACATTCTCCAGAACTTTTCTTTAAATTATTCGACTGTCAGATACAGCCTATTCTCACCTACGGTGCAGAAGTTTGGGGTCTCACTGCTAACCAGACTATAATTGAGCGTGTGCAACTTTCTGCAATGAAACGATTCATGTGTGTCACTCAAAGAGCGCCAAAACATGTCATTTATGGCGAGCTAGGCAGGTATCCTCTCTTTATTAATACTTACGTTAGGTTCTGGTTACGTGTGGTTTCCATGGATGATACCAGAATCCCCAAAAAAGCCTATAACACGATGCTCTTTCTTCAAAGACAAAACTACACAACGTGGGCATGCAATGTGAGAAACGTTTTGTACAGCAGGGGCGGATTATGGCGTTGATAAGGGGGGGTTTCCAGGTCACTTTAAATAACTAAAGGAGATTAGTAATGCACCGTATTGACAGGAATCAAAGAAAAACTGTTGACCCATTGACTAGTGAGTACATGAAAATGATAATCCTACCAGTTTCCAGTTAATCAGCAGTCAAGCTGCAAGAGGTGACGAGGTATCTCTGTGGTCATTCGGGTCTTGAATTTCCTTGTAAATGTGTCTACTATGGCCATTGCGTCCACTTCAAGTTTCCTGTGGAGTCTCATCAGTGCCAGACCATTCAAGCGCTCTTTTGTCATGGTTGACCTCAGGCTGGTTTTTAGGAGTTTGAGCCCACTGATCGACCTCTCACACTCAGCAGTGGTGACGGGAAGCGTTGCATGCAGTCGAAGTATGACATGGAGGTTAGGGAAGAAGTTTATGTTGCAGTGCAGTAGAGAGGCAGCAACTGTTGAAGGGCGTGGTTGTGATGTCTGTCCTTTTCACTTGACGCACCAGCGGTGGAACTCTGCTGGAACTTTTAGAGGATCTGGCAGGTCAGATGCCCACATGTCTGCAAGACATGTAATGCCCTCAGGAACCTTTCATGCATTCTCAAAACCAGCAGCTTGGTCTGCGACGAGCTAGTCCATCTTGGACTAACTCAGTATTTTTGAAGCGACTGCTAAATTCGGACATAAGGTGGTCCAAAAAAGGCGCTGCTATGCTGCGTCTGAAGTACTGTTCTGGTGTGTCTGCTGGCTGATTTTGTCTGAGTGTCTGTCCACATGCAGTCCTCGGCATTGTCACATTTTCATGAACACTTTCTGCAAGCTCCACTGCCTGAGTTAACCAAGTTGTAAAGACGTCATCCAGGTTGCCTTGAAGATCAGCAAGAGCACTGGCTGTCCCTTCAATAGCAGCATACGCTTCGACGATGTCCCGTGTTTTCTTCTGCAGGTTCACTGAGAGAGGTTTAAGGTATCTGAGACAGTTTCTTGTGACCACAAAAGACACCATGAAAGCACTGCTTGTGGATGCTGCTCTTAGTCCTCGGCACTTAGTCAGAGTGTCACTGTCCCAGTCCTCGCTTTTGTTCTCCATGTCACCCAAGCAACGGTACACGTATGTGAACAGGTTAGTCAGGGTTTCAAACGCATTGTGCGTTTCAATCCATCGGGTCCGACATAAGTCTACAAGTTTTCGCTTGTTGGTGATGTCACAAGCTTCCAAGATTTGCTCCAAGTATCGCTGCCTTTTGGGAGACAATGAAAAGAAGAGTGAGAGTTCCTTCGTTGTCCCGAACATGTTGTGGATGCTCTGCAAACCACATGCTTTTACGATGCACAAATTGAGGCAATGTGCGGCACAATGAAAGTAAATAGCCTTTTTATTCAGCTGAGTGATCCTAGCCTGTACCCCTTTGAATTTGGCAGCTATGTTTGAACCACCATCATACCCCTTCCCCCTGATATCTTCAAGGTGCAGACCCCATTCTTCAAGGCAACCAAGGATATTTTCTGTGAGTGGTTCACCTGTGATTCGTTCACAAGGAACAAAAGCTAGAAACTCCACAAAGCGCAAGACAATCGCAAGCTGCTCCCAGTTGGCTGTGTCACATACTTCATCAGCAAGGAGAGAGAAATGTTTTGCCTTTTTGACTTCTGCCAGCAACTTGTCCCTGATGTAGTCACCAATCAACTCTATGATGTTGTTTTGTGTGGTCTTGTTGATGTATGTAGCATGACCTGTGCCTTCTGGTCCTGATTTGGTTCGGAAGAGTCCGCTGGACCTAAAGCAATAACCATGTAATGTAATGTATGACCTGTGCCAGAATGAGAGGATTCTAAATGTTGCTGAACAACTGTATCACGAGATTCGATGCGAAAGCGGATGAGGGCGTTGAAGTTGCTGCGATTTTCTTCATCCATGACAAATTCAGAGAGATTTTGCATCGCTCGTTTTACCAACGGCACATTCTTGTTCAAGGTTGAGAGAGAGAGAGAGAGAGAGAGAGAGAGAGAGAGAGAGAGAGAGAGAGAGAGAGAGAGAGAGAGAGAGAGAGAGAACGTCGTGTTTTTTTTTTGTTTTTTTTTTTTGTTTGTTTGTTTGTTTTTTTACAGCCGAGGGGGGGGTTTCCGTGCAACTGGGAAACCCCCCATAATCCGCCCCTGTACAGGTATGGGTTTGGAGTGGTGTGGGAAGGGCAATCGGTTGGTAGTACTAAATTGTTTATTGCTGAGTTTAAGCAGCGCCTTAAAGACTGTTTTTATCAGGACTGGCATGCTGCGCTTCAGTCCCACACGTTTTATAGTGTTTATTCGTCTTTTTGTTCTTCACTATCACTCCGTCTTTACTTCAGTTATGTTTAGTGCATTCACGCACGCAAAATTTTCACTAGATTTAGACTTGGTATGTAACCACTACGTAATCATTTTCTCCAGTTTGAGGGTTTACGTAAGGATCCAAATATTTTTTGTCCCTTTTGTGAGGGTGTGCCTGAGACTGAAATACATTTCTTGCTTGTTTGTCCTAAGTACTCGGATCTACGTACGCAGTACATACAGAAAAAATACTTTAGACAACCCTGTATGTTTAAAATGTCTTTACTTCTCAATAACACAAGTCAGAAGGTAATCAGTCAACTATGTACTTTTGTATACAAAGCATACAATGATAGAGCTGCAGCTCTTGCAAATCAGTGATGATCATTCTGCATAGAACAGTGGATTGCAGTCTATGTGTGTGTTTGTCGTGTGGGTGTTTGTGTGTGTGTGTGTGTGTGTGGTAGGGGGATGTATGTGTTTTGAAATGTTTTCTTTACTAATGTTTGGCACTCAGTCCAGAGTAATATATTCGTTACTTATTGTTGTGAAATTTTGCTATTACTTTGCTTTGTATATGCTTTTAGTTAAACGTTTGTGATGTCGGCTTCGTAACTTTGTAACTGTGAACTCACTTTGTTGTGGGCCTTGTGGCCTGACAAATATCATTAAATTGTCTCAATTGACTCTCTCCCTCTCTCTCTCTCTCTCTCTCTCTCTCTCTCTCTCTCTCTCTCTCTCTCTCTCTCTCTCTCTCTCTCTTTCTCTTTCTCTCCCTCCCTCTTCTCTCTTTTCTCTATTTCTATCGGCTAGGTCAATCTTCGGCTAGGTTTATACACAAGATGTTCTGTGTGTAGACAACGCGTCGTAGAGTTATGTTGTTTAAGCTTTACGCTAGCAAATTCTCAAGCAAATCGTTTATTTTGTTTGAACTTCGCAGAACATTAATTTGGTTGTTCGTTCGAGGTTAGCTGAACCGGAATAGTAATTTTCTTGATGGCCAGAGAGAGAGAGAGAGAGAGAGAGAGACAGAGAGACAGAGAGAGACAGACAGACAGACAGACAGACAGTAACGAGACTAGATCCAGTGGAAGTTTACAGTGTTGTTTTGTTTTAAATAACTCCTGACGATGTGCTCCATTCTGCGATGCTCCCGAAACAGGTGAACCTTATGTCCTTTCCGTATCTAGGTTCCTCAACCTTATTTTTAGTCCAGCAACCTAGGTTCTGGATCTGAAAACCTCGAAAAAATGTTTTTGAACATCCACGAGCCTTCCAATTAACAAAGGCCATTATCTGAAAACGGATTTCTCACACTGCCAAGAAGAAGAAGAAGAAGGAGTCCCGGAGAGAGATGGAGAGAGCGAGAGAGAGAGAGAGAGAGAGAGAGGGGGAGAGAGGGAGGGAGGGAGGGAGGGAGAGAGAGAGAGAGAGAGGTGGGCGTGGGGGACCACAGTAAGGCTCCAACTCTATCACTTCAAAGGAGATAATTTGTATTGTTCATTGCTGTTTGCTATGTCGATAACATTAGCTTCCATTAGTTTTCATTGTCTGTTATCGTTAATCGTTTAAATTATTTGATCTTGCAGTGCGTGCGCGCGCGTGCGTGCGTGCCTGTTTGTGTGTGCGTGTGTGTGTGTGTGTGTGTGTGTGGGTGTGTGTGGGTGTGTGCATTGTTATTCTGAATAAATTCCGTAAACTGTGTTTCTACGTGTTTTACCTCAAATGGCATAATGGTGTCAAAGTATATAAAATGGTTACTTTAGTTCTATCAACATGTGGGCAATGTTGTAATTTTCTGTATTTGTTGAGGTGGTCTGACCTACTTCTCGACGTATCAATTTCAAGTTCTCTTGAATTCTTTTATCCCACTGTTACAAAACACAAAGTTGTCCATAGAATATCCATGAATTCCGGACTGTATCGAATGTAGACTAGAATTGAGTACTGCCCTGCTCTGTTTGCTGGCTAAACAAAAGACGCCAAGCAGGCTAAAGTTCGCAAAACACAAGAGTTTCGTTTTGGGAATATGTGTATTGTAGGATAGAATAAATGTACTGTAGGATGAAATATATGTAGTGTAGGATGCAGGGCCGGATCTGGGGGGGGGGGGGGGTTCCTGGGTTCCGGAAGCCCCCCCCCCCCCCTGGCCATTCGATGTACCTCACTCAGTCAGAAAAAAAAAATATATATGGAGTTTTTTTTAAAGCTCTTAATTTAGTTGACACTGTTGGTAAGTAAAACGTTCCTCATTCTACTCAAGTTCCTCGAGCGGACACGTTTTTGTCACCCCTAACCCCTTAAAAAATTTTTGGAACCCCCCCCCCCTCCAAGAGTAAGTGATCCGGCCCTGGGATGGTATATATGTACTGTAGGTTGAAATATATGTATAGTGTAGGATGGAATATATGTAGTGTAGGATGGAATATAAAATGGAATATATGTACTGTAGAATGGAATATATGTAGTGTAAGATGAGAAATATGTGTAGGGGAATATAGGATGGAATATATGTACTGTAGGATGAAATATATGTAGTGTAAGATTGAATAGGTGTAGTGTGGGATGGAATATGTGTAGTGTAGGATGGAATATGTGTAGTGTAGGATGGAATATGTGTAGTGTAGGATAGAATATATGCCTGGGGTGGGGAAGGGGAGGATCTGTGTGTGAATGAAAGAGACAGACAGACAGACATACAGACAGACAGAGCCAGGAGAGAGTTCGCAATGCAATTCACTGTGGAAATTAAGTGTAATATAATTACAGTGACCCTTTGTGTGATTGTGTGTGCGTGTGCGTGTGTGTGTGTGCGAAAGAGAGAGAAAGGGTGGGGTTGGTAATGAGGGTAGTATCAGTTGGGGGTAAATGGGTGGGGAGGGAGTATGAATTTTTAAAAAAAAACAGAAGGTGCGCGTGACGATTGAAAGATTGGAACTGAGCATCAGAATAAGAGAGAGCTATTGGTTCCTTGGCACCCTGCCAACTGCAGATCACATTTAATTCTCTTTAGCCTTTTCCTTTCTCCATGTTTTGCCTCCCTATCTATCTATCTATCTATCTGCCTATCTATCTGTCTATCCGTCTGTCTATCTGTCTGTATATTTATCTATCTGCCTATCAATCTGTCTGTCTATCTGTCTGTCTGACTCTCCTTTACTCCACCAGTCTCTTTAAATACAGGGATCTGCCATTACAGTGTGACTACCCAGAATGTTTGGAAGCTAAGCTGGTTGGAAATAAATAAATAAATAAATAATTTGCAATGAAATGAAAGAAATCTACACTAGCTATTTGAGCAAACCAACTGCTCCAGCTTAAGTGTATCTCAGACAAATTCACTGCCTGTGGCAAAATTCCACCTAAATCGTACATAAAGATCCATTGTTATTTACTTGTTTATTTAATCCCTTTTCCACAGCGATTTTCAATCTCCAGAGCCACTCAAGGCGCCCACTCGCAGCCTTTGGGCGCATAGTCTGACGCCCAGACTTCTGACCACAACCTTGGGCGACCGGGGATGGGGAGGAAGGACCTAGTGCGTGCTGGGTGTATTTGTGTAGCCGGCACTCACCCGTCTAGGGCATGAGCGTCATGATCTTTAAAGTCCATGAAATGGAATGCGGGCGGGCACAGAAGAGATCTCGGTTTATACTCTCCTACGAAGGAGTAACTCTTTCACTCGCTTTCGGTGAGTACCAAGTCCTGAATGTAGTAACAAGATCGTCTTGCCTCCAGCTGCGTTTGTCTCCCACGGGACCACCCTCTTTCGTTCTAATTAGCACCTTGGGCCAGCTTGGACCTAGTGCCCCTCTTCTCCTCCTCCTCCTTCCACTCACAGGCCACACAGATCTTTTGAGGATTTCCAAACACCCCTTACATAACCATCATTTTCTCTCTCCTCATTAAAATAAGACCTATAAGAGATTGTGCGGTTTTCAGAAAACAGTCTCTCGCTGTCTCTGTCTCTGTCTCTGTCTCTCTCTCAATCTAAAAAAAATTTCTCACTAAGCCTCTCTAGCTATCTATCTCTCTGTAGATGAAAAGCAGACGAAGATTTTGTTTGTTTACTATGCAGCGCAACTGACGTCATTTCATGATGTGTGGAACTCGGAACTAGCAGGAGTGTGAAAGAGGAAAAAAAAAAGTTGCAAAACCAGAACTAGTAGAAAAAGAAGAAACACACACACACGCACACACACACTCACACACAATATTTATGACCAAACCACAGATGCAAGACAAGTGTGTAAAAAGACTGGATTTATGGTCGTGTTTTGATGCTTTCATGATTGTACATTCCTCTTCTCTTTTTTTGCATTGAGGTTGGTAAAAACATACAGCGCAGTTCAAACTATCATCATCATCATCATCATCATCATCATCATCATCATCATCATCATCATCATCATCATCATCATCATCATCATCATCACCCCTTGGTGCCGGGGTTTTCTGTATAAATAGTATCCTCACTTTGTGGAAATTTAGTGCTTTAGCACTAAATGACCACTATTTTTGTCACTGTCATTTAGTTCTTTCTCGTTCTTAATATGTTCAATCAATCTACTATCTTCTTCGCTAGACCAGTCACCTACCTTTTTTCATCATCATCATCATCATCATCATCATCATCATCATCATCATCATCATCGTCATCATCATCATCATCATCATCCCTTGGTGCCGGGGTTTTCTGTATAAATAGTATCCTCACTTTGTGGAAATTTAGTGCTTTAGCACTAAATGACCACTATTTTTGTCACTGTCATTTAGTTCTTTCTCGTTCTTAATATGTTCAATCAATCTACTATCTTCTTCGCTAGACCAGTCACCTACCTTTTTTCTTGAAAACTACCAAAACTCCTCATTTGTGTATGGGTCTTTTTGGGGATATTGGACGCTTTCTGCCAAATGGCTCACTGTGGCTTTCTATGGTATTATTATTTAGCAATGTAGGCATTTATATGTATGTGTTTTGTTAATATTTCATAATGATGTTTGTATTCTATTTTGTTTTTGTAAACGGGGGTTCCATAAATTAGAGTATAACCTCAGCGTCCCCTGCGTCGGATGTCTTTATTGTAAAGTGACCGGCTGGTGGAGTGCCTTCAGTGTTACCACTGAAGGTCGTTTCAGGAGGGTTTTTTTTTTCGGATCGGATGTGAGTCCTCTTTCAACCAAGTTGTGGTCCTGTTTCGGCTCTTTGCAGTCCGCTGGACCCTATAAACAATGACTAACTAATTATGCTTTGGGTCGGAGGTAATGGCGGCATGTTTGTCACCGCTCGGTTCGAATTTATAAAGGTGTGTAGCTGTATAATTTCATTATAACAAAGACATTTTTCATTACGATGTAATGTACTCTTTCACGATTTGACTAAAAAAGTATGAAAGAAATTACTAAGATCGACACGCAACAAGTAAATTCAACTGCCTTAGCTCGCCAAGTCGTGTGTAGCAGACAACCTGTATTGCGTGTAATCATTGTATAGTAAGCCGACAGACGCGCACGCGTATCTGCACTATAGTTGTAGCCACCCCCGCCACTGCAAAGGCAACCTTACTTACAGCTTGTTTCTTAATTCTGCGAGCGCGCTCTCTGTGTTCTAGAAAGACAGACTTTGAAAAGCGCTGCTCTGAGCTGACTGATCAGCTCCTTAAGAGAGGATATTCCCTCCACCTCCCCCAACATTATCAACAAGGTACCCGAGAGGACCCGCGCTATGCCCAGGCAGCTGACCCTCTGTTCTAAAGCTAAAAGAATCAACCGAGTACCCTTTGTAATGACACACAACCCTGCCAATCCGCCGCAGTGCAAATGGCTAGCAGAGAAGCAAATCGCCCTGCATAAAAGTCCGCGTATGCGCGAAGCCAGGGCTGAAGTACCGGTGGTTGAAGAGCGATCGTCCAGGAATATATTTTTACAGCTAGGTTTTGTGACAGACGGACTAGTTTTACCCTGCTTACTTTACTATTTAGCCTTGTTTATTCAATGTAATCTTAGAATGTTAATGTTAGGCTGCAGCCGACGATGGAAGTAATCAGGCGTAGCAATAGTATAACTGAGGTACACACACTGCGAGCTTGACGCAAACAGTGTAGTGACGTCAGCACTGTGTGTGTTGAATCGGCCGGCAATGATATCATCGTAGCTACGGTAGGCGAGTCTATTACCAGCCAATGAGAACCCAGGTTATAATGGACTCAGCCAGGTCTGGCTGATTCAGTCCAAACCAGGTATTAGGTCAGTTGAGAGTAAGACGCCAGAGTGTACACAGCTACACCTGAGTAGAGCAATACCTCCACTGTTGGACCAGGAAGCAGTGCTTGGGAATCTTAGAATTCAATCAAGTAGCCACGGAGCCTGACATTGTCAAGAAGGTAAATGAACATACTTCTGTTTCATCGTGATATATTTATATTATTGTTGAATTATGGTTGTGGAATTTGCTATGCATAGAATTGAATTGTTAGGCCGACTTTGCCTGAACACGTGGAGACGCTGACCACGAGGCAAAAGACGACCGGCCGCCGCCATCTTGAATTATGTACGGAACCACTGATGTTTAACCTATATGTATGTTCGCAGACCAGTGGCTGTACCAGTGAATGTTTATAATATTATTAATTCTTTATGTGTATAATTAGCCACGATTTATATTTATGTATGTATAGGAAATTAGAGTTGAGATTCCAGTGGACCACGGACATAGCAGAATGTTCGTCGCTTATATATAGAGATGTGGAGCTATCACTGAAGGCTACTTTGGCTTTCAGTGAGACGCTCTGCACAAACCGATTATTCAGGGTTGTGCAGAATTCCGTCTCTTATGTTACAGACGAACAGGCGAGATATCCCGTGCGCCCAACTCCACAGAAAAACCGAGTTGGCTGTTTAGCCTCTACAGCACAAGACTGAGAGAGCAACCCTGGAAAACACCCTGCAAGACCCCACAGCGTGTCAAGGGACCAAACTACACGAAGACCAGCGTGTACCAGAAGCTACCTCCACGAAGGGCTTCAAACTCACGACACTGCAGTTAAGTGCAAGACAAGAGTGCACTAAAACTGATAGAAAAAGGACCACAGTAGTCCACTCTTCAGAAACTATAGTAAAACGGACCACAGTAGACCAATCTTCAAGAACGCTAGTAGCCAGTGCCCTATGAAGACATAACAGCTGCCTAGACTATCAGCGATCGAATTATTTGCATTGACTTGTGACATTTTAAGGTAGATTAGAACAGCGAAGATCTTGTATAGAGTAGAAGAAATAAATGTGTGATTTTAACTGTTATCAAGTGGCTGGACTACATATGATTCATAGCCGTGTGAAAGCTAGTGTGACAGTGATCTTTTACCATTTTTCTATCTATCTCTGTATCCCAGCCTTAACACAGACCGAGCCTAAACAAATAAATTTATTAAAGTAATTCGCATTCCATTGTGCAGCTTTACCCATAAACCCCACGTGACAGGTTTCCTAATGTTACCCCACCCACCCCAACCCCCCTTCCAATCAAATCCTAAACCTGTCCGAACTATGTGGGTCTGCAGAGATCATATCCAACCTGGCACACCTTCAAAAGCAGTCGTACAGAGAAAGTTTCACAGTCAGAGATGAGATGTCCCGTCAAATATCAATCTGATATTTGGGCTAGAATGCCGCAAATGCTCAGCAGAAATGGAGAGGATGAGATGAAAAAATAATATTTTTCTTTTTGGTAGGTAGAAGCCATCTTTGTGATGAGTGAGGGCGGAGGGGGGGGGGGGGGAGGAGAGAAGAGAGAGTGGAAAGGGGGGCTGGGGTTACCCTTCCACCTTTCTTTGAAATGGCGGCGTTGGTTTCTTAAGCTTTATGGTCTCTCACTTTTTGGCTACTTGGAATTATTGAGTTATATATTTAACTTTTTTTTATTGAAGTTAGTTAGTTAGTTAGTTAGTTAATATATTTATATTTATTTATTTTTTTTGAAGGTAACTGTTATTTTTTTTTTTGATCTTGGCCTGCTTTTAGAAGGAATGATTAAGTAAATAGAAGTAAAATGTAAGAAAGGTGAGTGAGAGAGAGAGAGAGAGAGAGAGAGAGAGAGAGAGAGAGAGAGAGAGAGAGAGAGAGAGAGAGAGAGAGAGAGAGAGAGAGAGAGAGTGAGTTACATTACATTACATACTTGTTGTTTTAGGTCCAGCGGACTCTTCCGAGCCAAATCAGGACCGGACAACCCCCAATCCGCATAAAAGATCTGCTGAAACAACCCTAGTGGGAAAACTGAATGCCCTCCACCAGCCAGTCACTTTACAATAAAGACATCCCACGCAGGGGACGGCTGAGGCTTTACCCCAACTTATCGAACCCCTGTTTACAAAAACAAAATAGAATACAAACATCATTATAAATTATCAACTAAACACATACATATAAAATGCCTACACTGCTAAATAATAACATCATAGGAAGCCCTAGCGACCACTTGGCAGAAAGCGTCCAATATTCCCAAGCTGATCCAACAGACCTCATACACAAACAAGGAGTCTTGTCCCGGAAGAGTTTTCAAGAAAAAAGGTAGGAGACTGGTCTAGCGAAGAAGACGATAGTATAGTAGATTGATAGAACAGATCAGGAATGGGAAAGCAAAGGAGAAAGACAGCGACAGTGGGAATTTAAAGCACTAAATTTCCAGAAAGTGGGGATACTATTTATACTGAAACCCCCGGCACCCCAACGGGGGTGAAGTGAGTGAGTTAGGGGCGTGGATAGGACACTGCATGTAATGTGTGACATAAGTTTTAGTCTTGAGTATCCATCATTGTGTATAATTAATTGTGTTATTCTGTTGCGGATGTTGTCTTACAAGTCTTTTATCTCCTAATAATGTCTCTGAACGTGTTGAGTAGGACATGAAAGTGGAGAGTTCATTGTGTTTGTGTGGGTGTGTGTGTGTGTGTGTGGGTGTGTGTGTTTGTGCGTGGGGGTGTGGGGGTATTTTGTTTACTGCTTGGCGGTGTTGTGCGTGTTGTGTACATGTAGTTTATTTTGATGTATGTTGGACATTATGTTAACAGTTTCCACATTCGTGGTTGGTTGCTGACTGCTTTATAATGAAAATGACCTCGTCTAGGTGCTGTATACAATGTTTGTGTAATGGATTTTGTTCCCCAGTTGGCTTGTCACTCCTGACGAAGCGTTTTAGCATGTATAGAGATCCAGTGTTAATATGCTGTGTTTGCCTTCCTTCAATACAGGTATAGAATCCTGTGTTTGCCTTCCTTCAATACAGGTATATGATCCTGTGTTTGCCTTCCTTCAATACTGGTATAGGATCCTGTGTTTGACTTCCTTCAATACAGGTATAGGATCCTGTGTTTGCCTTCCTTCAATACAGGTATAGAATCCTGTGTTTGCCTTCCTTCAATACAGGTATAGGAATCTGTGTTTGCCTTCCTTCAATACAGGTATAGAATCCTGTGTTTGCCTTCCTTCAATACAGGTATAGAATCCTGTGTTTGACTTACTTCAATACAGGTATAGAATCCTTTGTTTGACTTACTTCAATACAGGTATAGAATCCTGTGTTTGACTTACTTCAATACAGGTATAGAATCCTGTGTTTGCCTTCCTTCAATACAGGTATAGGATCCTGTGTTTGACTTACTTCAATACAGGTATAGGAATCTGTGTTTGCCTTCCTTCAATACAGGTATAGAATCCTGTGTTTGCCTTCCTTCAATACAGGTATAGAATCCTGTGTTTGCCTTCCTTCAATACAGGTATAGAATCCTGTGTTTGACTTACTTCAATACAGGTATAGAATCCTGTGTTTGACTTACTTCAATACAGGTATAGAATCCTGTGTTTGACTTACTTCAATACAGGTATAGAATCCTTTGTTTGACTTACTTCAATACAGGTATAGAATCCTGTGTTTGACTTACTTCAATACAGGTATAGAATCCTGTGTTTGCCTTCCTTCAATACAGGTATAGGATCCTGTGTTTGACTTACTTCAATACAGGTATAGAATCCTGTGTTTGACTTACTTCAATACAGGTATAGAATCCTGTGTTTGACTTCAATACAGGTATAGAATCCTGTGTTTGACTTACTTCAATACAGGTATAGAATCCTGTGTTTGACTTACTTCAATACAGGTATAGAATCCTGTGTTTGACTTACTTCAATACAGGTATAGAATCCTGTGTTTGACTTCCTTCAATACAGGTATAGGATCCTGTGTTTGACTTACTTCAATACAGGTATAGAGAAACCTTTAATCTGCTGTGTTTTACATCCTTCAAACCTCCTACTTGTCTTTCTCATACAAGAAAGGAGTTTAGGTTGACCTCTAAACTCCTGACGTCACACTCATGCTTCTGATTGGTCCTCGTAAGCCCGGATGTGTATTTTTGCATTAGAAATCAAACATGCGCTATCCTTGTGAAGTTGTACGTTAGTCAGCATGCAAGAGAGTACATTAGGAATTCATAAACGTAACACAGGTGTGGCCGGGCCTTTAGCATGTGAACATCACTTGTTGCACGTCTGCGTTCCATATGACGTCAGAAATTGTATCATAAAAGGTCAGTATGACTATGACGTCAATTACATAGATATGATGCGCCATGATTGACAAGCAAGCTTAACCCTGGGTAATAGTGAAATGTCAATATGATAGAATTGTTTGTTGTCATTACTTACACAGGTGCAAAATGAATGCAGATGCCTGTGATGACAAATTAACGTATAAATACTTTGAACATTTCATCGGTTCATAAATAACAAAATACAAAAACTCATGCTCCCATATTGTCTGTTTGGAAAGGAGACCGATGTACAAAAACCTGCACATATTGTGCCTACGTGTCCACACGTCTGTGTTTGATAGACAACATAGACAAGTCAGTATGGCATCGCTAATGGGCTGATTAACACGTGATGCACAACCAATAATGACGTCAATGATTTGTAGCAAAGTTGCGAGTTTGAAGGTCACACCAAGACCGAATTATTTACAATACAAATCTGACACACCTTTTGTCTAAACAACCAAATCCAATACACTCCAATGTGTCTTTTAACATGATCAGATGCCTTTTTACACAAATGATTGCATTTAGCCAAAGACGCTTTTGCGTTTAAGGTAAATATTTAACGGTTGCCTTTGATTTTCCCCTTTATGTATGTTTACGCAATCTGCAATCTCACGTCTTTCGCTCACAAAGTGTCTTTTTACCCAAAAGCGTGTCTTCTTACGGCAATCATTGTTTTCCTAATGGGATAAGCACACGTCTGCAAGTTTGCTTTGGCACGATGATTTGTGCCACGATGCTTACAATGTTATGGGTGCGCTACAACGTCACAACGCGTCACCTTTCACAGGGTCGATGTAGGTCAACAATACACGGTCAACAATACACTTTGATGCGGTGCACTTTTGCAAGGCAACAAAGCTCATCTTAGTTAGCCCCCGGCTTAGTGAAATGTCGGTCAAACGTGTGTCACGTTTTGTTGAATTTTGGTGTTATGATGTAAATCGAGTGGAACAATCTCAGCCAAACGTGGCCTCCACAAGACTGGACACGAGGACGTATGGCAGGAATTGATCCTGTGCACTTGTTTCCTTGGCTGCGGGGTTTCCACAGTTCCATCGAGAAGGAGAAGGAGGAGAAGGAGGGGGAGGAGGAAGAAGAAGAACAACAACAATGGAGGATCACGTTGGTGCCGTGGTTAAAGGGTGCTATTTCCATCTCCGCTCTCTTGGTAAACTGCGAGGTGTTCTCACAAACAAGGCTGCTATCACCATTGCCGTCACCTTGGTGATATCCAGGTTAGACTATGCAAACAGTTGTCTGTGGGGCCTTCCTGACCATCAGCTTGATCGTCTCCAACGTGTTCAGAACACGGCCGCCAGGATTGTCACCCGCAGCAAGAAGACCGACCATATCACTCCGGTTCTCCGACAACTTCATTGGCTACCAGTCAAGAAGAGAATTGACCACAAGGTCCTCTCCTTGTGCTACAAGTGTGTCCATGACCCCACCTCTCCCCGGTACTTGAGAGACATTGTCCCTACCCACAAACCCTCAAGGCGCATTCGCTCCTCTTCCCAGTTTATGTTGTCCGTTCCAAGTGTGGATGGTCACAGGAAGAGGCGCTTGGGTCACCGCTCCTTCTCCCACTGTGGCCCAGCATTGTGGAACACTCTCCCCCAGGACTTGAGAGTCGTAGAGACACTGGACTCTTTCAAGAGGCGTCTGAAGACGTATCTTTTTTTTTTTTTTTTTTTGACTATTTTTAAGTGTATACATAGAGAAGTTCTTTCTTTTTCTTTCTTTTTTTCACCCTTTTTCCCCAACCCCCTGCGCCCTGAGCATGCTGCCAGCATGGATATGTGCGCCATACAAGTGGACATCATCATCATCAAGAAGAAGAAGAAGACGAAGAAGAAGATGATGATGATGATGATGATGGATGATGATGATGATGGATGATGATGATGATGATGATGATGATGATGATGATGATGATGATGATGATGATGATGATGATGATGATGATGGAGAATGAGAAGGAGGAGAAAGAAGATGAAAAGAAGAAAAAATAGGAGGTGAAGAGGAGGGAAAATGAGAAGAAGGAGAACAAGAACAAGAAGAAGGATGAGGAGGATGAGAAAGAGGAGGATGAACAGAGAACGAATTAGGTTTTGATGACTAGATGCAGCTCTCTCTCCACTGGTGACTGCTGACTTACGGGTGGATGGTTGTGTTTACTGCTTGCTTTGCTTTGGAGGACTAGGATACATTCTGCACGTTCTTAACGCGGCGATCGCGTGTAAAATGGAAACAAAGAAACAGAGAAAGAATCTGTAATGTCTGGTACAATGCAAGAACAGCAATTCCACACGGAAAATGTTTTGTTCTGCCATGGCAGCGGGTTACTGGGTTAACCGAGAAAGAGAGAGAGAGAGAGAGAGAGAGAGAGAGAGAGAGAGAGAGAGAGAGAGAGAGAGAGAGAGAACGCGTTTATGTATGCATGTGTTTGCATGTGGGTGTGAGGAGAGAGCAAAGAGCATTTTTATTTGGCTGCTTGGAATTCAAAAAAGAATACCATTATATTTCTTTTAATAGGGAAGAGACAGACAGACAGAGAGAAAGAGAGAGTTCCACCTCTTGGAATTGTGAGAGTGACCCCATTAAGAGTGCGATAGGGCCTGAACTGGGACTTGATTTAGACAAAGCCCAGACACGTGGTGCCAGACCTGGCACAACGACCGCATGGGGCCAGATCAAAGAGTGTGCACAACCACTCTAACACTGGCCAATCCACCTGTAACGCCTGATTCTTAAACAAACAAGCACACACTCTCACATTCACACACACACACACAAACACACACACACACACACACCTCTTCATTCCACCTACCCTCACCCACACAAAACTATCGTCTTCAATTTCTGCAGCTAAGTAGCACACAGGCTAGACAAACGCAATGACTGAGTGACCGGAGATGATTCATTCATTGTGTAGATTAACGTACCCGGACACTTTAGCGTATAGAAGACTAATCCTCTACTGTGGTACTGGCTGTGGAGAGAGGCAGAAAGAGGCGGACATAGACACAGGCAGACAGATAGAAGCAAAAACCCTAGTCCAGGAAATGAGTTTAGTTTATTTATTAAATTATCGTCCCCGAACACAATGCGTATAGAGGACAGTTAATTTTGCTGATTGCAAAAATATGCCCACCAGGGCTAGAAAAATTTTTAAACGGATTTAAAAGCCTACAGCATTCCTGAAACCAGATAAAAACGAGGGAAAGAGGAAAAAAACACTCTAGGACTGAAAATAGAGTCTGCACAGTAAAACTAGAGATTACAATTTAAAACCACATAAAAGAAATAAAACCAGAATGTTAATATTTGTCAAGTCAACGAATTGACCTAAATTATTCAAAGAAAATAACACCAGGGGAAAAATTCGCTCACACAGACACTCGCAATTTTAAAATCATCAGCTTAATATCTGGTTTTAAATTAGATTTAAAAAAACAGATTAAGAATGTTTTAAACCTGTTTAAAATGGCCATAACACTAAGGCCATGGCCCGAGAAGACTATGGACACCGATATTTGGGGTGGCCTCATGGCGCAGTGGATAAGTCGCCGGTTTCCTATGCCGAAGGTCGCGGGTTCGTTTCCCGCAAGGGGCGAACGTATGTGACTTAGGTACGAGACTATTGAGGTCACCGAGGGTTTTCTCCGGGCACTCCGGTTTCCTCCCTCCCTTCAATAATGGTACAGGACGCAGTCAATATAAAAATTTCAAAAATAAAAATTCGATTTTTTTTCCGTCTTCTAATAGCGATATCCCGCCTTTACACCACCTGTTTGAGTGATGGATGTGTATTTGGTGTGTGAGGGTGGATGAGACAGGTGAGCGTGTATGTTGGTATAGATCGCCGCGCTTTGAGCCTGACTGATTTGGGAAAAGGCGCGTATATAGCATCCTGTATTATTATTATTATTATTATTATTATTATTATTATTATTATTATTATTATTATTATTATTATAAAATTACGGAACAGGAACCAAAATTAATAACGGAGCTTCCACATGAATAAAATTAATAATATAAAATATTAAAACTAACAACTACCCACTCCTAATTAGGAAAACAAATCATATTACAGAATCCCTGCAACAGCAGAGCAGTAAACAGCAGCGGCAGCGCTAATCAGCAAACTCTGTTCCGAGGACAAGGAGTTGGCGACCAAGTCACCCAGACATAGGCCCAAACCGCGGGCCACGCAGGCCGCCCTTAAATCGGCAAAGTCAGCCACCAGAAGGTTGAAGTCAAAAAGACAGTGTTCTAATCCTGGGACACGGCCACAAAGGCACCTGGTATCGGTAAACATGGTACGGTGATGCCCAGAGCAAATGCGAAAAGCCATAGTCCGAAGATGAACAGGGGCCGCACAGAACAGGCAGGCAGGTAGATTAACGTCCCCGGACACATAAAGCGTATGGTAGGGGACGGAATGAACATTGAGGTTTAACGTCTACACCCACCATTGGCGATATGGCAGACGGGGATAACCATCCCAGGGGACGGTCCAACGTTCCGTCCTTATGTAGTACAAGGGTGAAGTAACGTAACTGCAGCCAAGTCCACCAATGGCTGTCCGCTTATGGACGGGAAATATCCCTGTCCGTTCAAGCAGTAAGTACAGCCCAAAAAACGAAGACTTCAATGGAACATTGATCAGTGGAAATATGGAGAACCGTTATTTGGGCCCAAGGTTTGGGCCTGTTTACTACTACTACTACTACTACTACTACTACTACTACTACTACTACTACTACTACTACAACTAACTACTACTACTACTACTACTACTACTCATGAACCCCCACGAACGTTCTAGTTAAGACAGGCCATACGAGAACAGCAGTGTGTGAGTAACAGCTCACTGTTCAGTGTTCACTGTTCAGTGTTTAGTGCTCAATGTTCAGTGCTCAGTGCATTCGTGTTTTATTGTTGTTGTGTGTGTGTGCGTGTTAATTTTTTATTTTTTAATGAGATATACATAAATCAGTCATCAAAGTTTACTTGCTACTTCAAAAAGACTTTTTCGAGGTATATCTCGTGGAGTATATTGTTTGTATATATGCCGTGCCGAATGAACGTAATTGTCGAATACGCGTAATCGGCAGAACGTTGCCTATTAGACATGTAATCAGCGGTCGATTTCACCGAATCAGCAAACCATTGTAGAATACTAAAAATCGACTAAATATAGATTACTCAAAATCGACTAAATGTAGGTTACTCAAAGTCGACTAAATGTAAGTTACTGCATTTGGAATGCTCTCGATGCTGCTGCAAAGAAATAGGAGGGTGATTTATTACATAGATTGTCAAGACTTGGTCTGTGATTGGTCCCAGATTTCTGGGGTACTGTTGCTGCTTTACACATGTCAATAGTTCCACACTGATTGTTCTATCTTCCATTGTGAGCGTCATGGTCGGCTGGGCTGCAAACAACAGGACGTCAAAAATGAAATGCCTTTGGAGCGACATATGAAGTCTGTTCTCGGTAGTGCCTCTTTGCAGTAGAAATGTGAAACTCGTTGTTTGTAGATTATAGTCACACTACACTTTCGCATATAGGTGACTACTGGACCGATTTATACTGACACCAGCGGGCCAGTTGTTGGTAAAGGGGAAAATAATATGATCACACGTTGACCAATCCGGGATTCGAACCAGCGACCTTTCGGTTACTAGCAAGACGCTCTTACCAACTGAGCTATCCGGCCCCTTGTGAAACTCTGCTACCGAAACATCTTTTATAGCTGTTCGGCGCTGTGGACATGATGAAGTGTATAGCCAATGTTTGTGCGTGTAAGACCCACTCTAACGTCTGCGCCTCTCTTAGCCCGGCGACTTTAAGATTAGAGCTGGTGTTTGTCTCTGGTCCGGTACGTTTGGCTGTAAAAATCAGCATTGCACAACACTGTGACCTCTTTTTTGCACGTGAAACTCTAGCTCGACGCACGCTTTGCATAGGAAACCTAGACAATCAGAAAAACTACTTCAGATTCTGGAATTCGTTTGAACTACTTAAGATTCAGGAATTACTGCTCCCTGTAAAGTAATAATCGCTTGGGTAATATTTGTAAGCCGGTGTAACAGGCCGGAATATACCCCTGGCTACTTTATACCCTGGGTATAATGTAGCCTAGGCGGGTTTAACCCCCTGGGTATAGATCAGGCTAGGCCAGGTCATACCCCTCGCGCCCGTAATATACCCCCACCTAAAGAGATTTCACATGACCGATTGCTTGACCAACTCTCAGGTAACAGCCTTTCGGGAAAAAAAATACCTGAATGAACTCAGCTAACAGCCTTAAAAAAACAACTAACCCTAACCCTATCTATCTATCTATCTATCTATCTATCTATCTATCTATCTATCTATCTATCTATCTATCTATCTATCTATCTATCTATCTATCTATCTATCTATCTATCTATCTATCTATCTATCTATCCGTCTGTCTGTCTATCTATCTATCTGAGTGCATCAGAACAATTACAACACATAAATTAAAGAGTAACGTGAAGGATAAGGTCTTCCGTAGTGGGGGGGGGGGTTATAATGGGCAGGAGAGGGTTAAACGAGCCTAGGCCAGATAATACCCAGGGGTATAGTCTGGGCTAGGCCAGTTTATACGGGGGCATAGTCTGGGCTAGGCCAGTTTATACCCTGGGTATACTTGAGGAGGGGTATAATCTGGCCTGCTACACCGGGAATTGTGACTTCTTTCAGTACATGTAGAACATGAAACACGCTTTACACCGACCGGCAAAATGCAGGGCATCTAATATTGTCGGAGTTATCTTCCATAGGAGGGAAACTGGCGCTGAGCGACAACGACTGGAGGACACAGGTCTTTCTCACTGTGAGTTGTGTTCATTTGTTTGTAACCATCAAGAACAAAACAAAAATATATTTTTAAAAAAAACGAAAAGAAGAACTCGTATCCTATCGTTGCTCGAATCGCTGTCGATCGGCGTGAATTTCCGCCATATGGATACACAGCCTGACAATGTGTGTACACTTTGTAAACAATGTACAGCAGTTCCAGCCTTTTGTGGCTGGTGGAGTTTTTGGTAAACACGCTGCAGGCGGAAATGTAGAAGAACCGGAACCGAGGCAAAGCAAATGCCGAGCAGAGTACATTTGAAGAATGTAGTATTGCTTCAACTTGACTCACATTGTCAATGCAGTAATTGTACATGGAAGCATGTCTGCGTTCCTCCAGGTCTTTGATCTCTAACTTCTCTGTTCCTCCATATATATTTGTCACAGACATGGAGTAATATAGACTTGGGGAACATACTCCTGGGGAATACAGAACCTGGGGGAACCTGGGTTGACCACTTTGTAAACAGGTTTCCGGTGTTGTCTTTTTCCACGTGGAATGCCTGACGCACGCTTTGCACGGGAAAACCCTGACTATTTCAGACCGCTAAGCACCTGTTTGGAATTTAGCATTCATTCTCTAGGCTATATATATTAAGTGTGACATTTGTAAACATGGCTTCTTCCTTTCCAATCCTATATCCTGTATCGTACATTTCTTTGGAGTTCTCTCGCTTTGTTCTAGTCTTGAAACAATCAAGTCCTCTCTCTCTCTCTCTCTCTCTCTCTCTCTCTCTCTCTCTCTCTCTCTCTCTCTCTCTCTCTCTCACGCTCCTCTTCTCTCTCCCATTCCATTCACCCCACCCCTCATGCACTGGGTCGAAAGTCTTATTCCCTCATCCCCTTTCCCTTTGCGAGAACAGAGACAAATCTGATTTTACGAGGCTGGGTGACATCCATGGCTGCGGCTAGGTTGGTATGAAGTTCTCTTTCCATTAGATTTGATTAAAGATAGAAATCACTCTCAAGCTCACAGCCATATGGATTTTTTTTTATAAAATCTGTACCAGCGATATTTAGTTTGGAATCTGGATCTTGTATTCCCCTTATTGAGTTTGAAATCTGTGCTTGCATCCGCCATATTGAGTTTGGAATCTGGATCCTGTTACCGCGATATTGATGTTCCCTGAAGGTGAAACTAGGGTTAATTCGTACTTCAACTTTTTCCCATAATCCTCTTTCCCTACGCGTATCCCAACCCTACACGCTATCGGGGATCCCGCGGTTCAGTGAATAGAGGTCGCTGCTCGCCTTGAAAGCGGTCGCTGATTTAAGCAGTATTTACATCTCATTACTTGTCTTTTTGGAACTCATACTTCAGATGGTGTTGTGCCTACCCAAGTTGGAGGTTTAGAGGTCACGGGTTTTATTGTCAGGTGGGTGTTGTTTCTCTAATAATCCTATCTTCCTTAGAAGTATTCTTATCCTCACACCTGCCTTTCGTGGACCACGTAGATGAATCGGTCTAGCTTTGGTCTCCTGTATCGGAGGTCGCGGGTCGAATCCATGATGTCTTCTTACACTATGCTGGCAGCTACGACTAACTCTCTCTCTCTCTTTTTTTTCTCTCTAACTCCAAGTACCCCCCCCCCCTCCAATCTTCCCCTGCCCCGCTCTCTCTAGCCTTTCATCTGTCATCTTCCTCGGGCGGCTTGAGTTAGATCCTGTATCGGCCAGCGCCTTGAGTCGCCAAGAACGGCGAAATATGTGCGCTATACAAATACCCAATAATAATAATAAATAATAATAATTCCGCAGAACAACTTGCCAAAGTGTTCTCCTGTTGGAGAGGTTGCAGGTATCATGCAACAATATTACACTGACTTCGTGCACTATTGAGATCCAGCGAGCTAAAGCTCACGTTTTGGGCACCGAAGAAATCACAAGAATTAGCAAGAAAGAAAAAGTACATTTCTTGCCTGCCAAAGAGTACACCACAACCCCGTCTGGTTTAGAACTTGCCATTTGCCTGATATCTATTTCGATGTCCGAGGTTTCGCTTGTTACGAGATAAGACTATGATTAATCTCTCAAGTGTGTTATCTCTTTGTACTACGATTGCGATGGTCGTTCGCAGTGATGGTTGAGTTTGGAACGCCATTTGGCCTCTCACGAAATTTACTACACAGTAATGTTAGGCGCATCCGCTTTCAGTCTGTTCTCGGACCCACGTGGTCTCAGCTCTCGTTTCGTTCTGGCGCCCTTTCGTAGCAAATGAAACTTTCTTTTGTGTGTGAAATGCGTGAGTCAGGGCCTATTGTTGTTTATGACGTCTTTCCTGTGATTAGCTGGCCATGTGCTGTTGGTCAGCTTACATTTGGTCTGAGGAAGATTGCAGGTTGTGTCTTGGAGGTAGAGGTGTCTTGTGGTCGAGTGGTTCTCTGCGCCCCTTGTGCGAAAGATAACTTTGGGTTGATTCGTGAGAGAGACATTGGGCATGTTTGGTTTGTGCGCGCCCGTTTGTGTGTGGGCGCGCGCGTGCGTGTGTGTGTGTGTGTGTGTGCGTGCGTGTGTGTGTGTGCGTGAGAGAGAGAGACTTTATGTATCCTTTTTGTATTCACTTGTAGTTTTAATCGTAAGGATTTTTTTTGGGGGGTGTGTGTATGCCCTTTGAACCGATTTGTTTTTAAATAAGAAAAAGCGCTATATAAATATTATTATTATTATTATTATTATTATTATTATTATTATTATTATTATTATTATTATTATTATTATTATTAGAGATAATAATAATAATATGTTTAGATCCTCCCTCCCGCCACTTCTGTTTCTCTCTGTCTGTCCCTCTGTCTTTTGTCTCTCTTTCTCTGCCTCTCTCTGTCTGCCTCCACCTCTCTCTTTCTCTCTCTCTCTCTCTCTCTCTCTCTCTCTCTCTCTCTCTCTCTCTCTTACACACAAAACACACACTCACACACACACACACGCACACACACGTGAGCCAACTTTTTCAGTTTCTTTCGCGAGGGTTCGCTCTCTTCAGTAACGCTCCAGAGGCACGCCAAAGAAACCTTCCGATTGTATATAATCACAGATAACTGAAAGAAGACACTGCAGTGGCAATGAAAAAGCTTGGACCGTGTGAAGTGCATCAGCATCAAAGGACTACTGAGGAAAAAACGGAAGAAAGGAGGTCTGTCTCTCTCTGTCTCTCTCTCAGTCTCTCTCTCTATCTCTCTTTTTAGAGCGACAGAGAGAGAGAGACAGAGAGAGACAGAGACAGAGACCTTTCTTCCGTTCTCTTTCTCTCTCTCTATCTCTCTCTCTTTAGAGGTCTTTGTCTCTCTCTGTCTCTCTCTCTGTCTCTCTCTCTATCTCTTTTTTTAGAGAGACAGAGAAAGAGAGAGAGAGAGAGAGAGAGAGAGAGAGAGAGAGAGAGAGAGAGAGAGAGAGAGAGAGAGAGAGAGAGAGAAGAAAGGCCGATTAAAATTTAATTCTTCTTGGGTGAACCAAAGGACGCCCGACTTTGGAAAGGGAATGTTGGAATTTAGTTTTCCAGAGCGCTCAAGGGTAGAGGGGTGGTGAGTGTGAGTGAGAGAGAGAGAGAGAGAGAGAGAGAGAGAGAGAGAGAATACTCAAAATATAGAAAGCATGTTAGGTTTGCTAAATATAAAGAGGAAAAAAAGCTGCGATGTTACGTACAGCCAGTACCATTATAAAACGAAAGCGAGATAGCCTGGGGAAGACAGAAATGCAGGGTAGACAAACAAATACCGATAGACAGATGTATAGACAGACAGCAGGCCTCGACAGCAACTTTTCTTTTTACCTGTCCTGTCCAATATTTTCCCTGTCCCACAACATTTCCAGTCTGTCCCAACTTTCCTTTCAATTTTGATGAAGAAACACAAAAAATAAAATATTGCAGCATTTTTGTATTGCAGCACGTCACAATTACTACATCGATAACTGATGTCATCATCATGCCTATAATCTACTTATTCGTTTCAGAGATTGCGTGCTGGGAAGAAATCCTCGTTTATACAAACAATGAATAGGCAAAGGAAGTTATCAACGACTCTCTCTCTCTCTCTCTCTCTCTCTCCCTCTCTCCCTCTCTCTCTCTTGCTCCTCCCGCACCCTCACCACCCCTAGTCCTAGGTCCCTACGACCCGACTAGGTTAGGGACTTGTGTTAGGGCAGATGTTAATGGGAAAATGTTGATGAGTTTGGGACAGTAATTACAAATAACTCTCTCTCTCTCTCTCTCTCTCTCTCTCTCTCTCTCTCTCTCTCTCTCTCCCTCTCTAGAGAACGGGAATTTGCCAGTTTTTAGTAAATATGTCTATTTTTAGAATGTGAGCATTTTTTTAAAAATATCTTAGGTTATTATTTTCATTGGCTAAAATTGTTGGGAACTCACTTGATTTGTGTGTACCAAGAAGTGATGTTGTAGAATCAGTGTGTCAGGCCAGGAAAAAAAAAGATTAAGAAAGAATAGACGAAAAGAAAAGATTGTTTTGAATTGTGAAGAGGTAGAAAGCACTGAGAATTTATCAGGTTGTGTAGGTTCGGTGGGACGTTCTCTCTGAAAGTGGATGTATATTGTGCTATAAAGATTACAGGTATTTATAATGTTTTCATGATTGAGAAATGTTGGAGAGGTATATATTTCCATTAGATTTATTGTGTTGAGAGGTGGTAAGCTGTTGTCCACTAAGGTGAAATATAATTTTTATTGATGTAATAATATTGTTAACTAGTGGTTTTTGTACGCTGGCAAGCCAGGGTACACATGATGCTGTTTAAAATGTACACAGAGAGAACTTTTGTCTGCGAGTTTCATTTGGACGATGATACCTCCCCATATCCCCCTTGATACCTCACCATACCCCCCCCCCTGACATCTCCCCGTCCCCCCCCATGATGCCTCATCATACCCCCTTGATACCTCCCCGAACCCACTTGATACCTCCCCATACCCCCTTGATACCTTCCATACCACCTTGGTTCCTACCTGTACCCTCCTTGATACTTCCCCGTTGATCGTTTCGCAGGTATGGATGAAAGGAATCGACCATCACCATACCCCCTTATATATACCCGTATCCCCGTTATGCCTACCCATGCCCCTTTAAACCTACCCGTAGCCCCCTTTTACCTACACGTACCATCCCATCCCGATCCTTGGTAGTAGTAGTAGTAGTAGTAATAATAATAATAATAATAATAATAATAATAATAATAATAATAATAATAATAATAATAATAATAATAATAATAATAATATTGAATATAGAATAATACAAATAGAAATCATAAAAAACACCAAGGTTTTAAAAGAAAAATTGATATAAGATATTATAATTGTTATAATAATAATATTAATTATGATTATTAGTTTATAAGTAATAATAATAATAATAATAATAATAATAATAATTAATAATAATAATAATAATATTGAATATAGAATAATACAAATAGAAATCATAAAAAAACACCAAGGTTTTAAAAGAAAATTTGATATAATAATAATAATAATAATAATAATAATAATAATAATAATAATAATAATAATAATAATAATAATAATAATTTATTATTAGTTTATAAATAATAATAATAATAATAATAAATAATAATAATAATAATAATAATAATAATAATAATAATAATAATAATAATAATAATAATAATAATAATAATAATAAAGTAAAGGTAAAAAGTCTAAATTAAAAAAAAATATCCATATTGTAAGGTTTAAAAAAAAAAAAAACGTAAAAAAAAATATGGCCCGCGTGAGTATCGATCTTGGGTCGCCCGAAACCGTAGGCGAAAGATTAACCCACTAAGCTACAAATGCTTCGTAGAAAAAACATGAATTTTTTAGTCTATATGGGAAAACATGATGAAACCTCAATTTGATTTTTAATGGAAGCGCGCGGAATGAGGCTATTGCAGTTTGTGGACATTTTGTTTATTTATTTATCTCAGAAACGGTTAAACGTTCGGTAAGGAAATGTCGGCTATAACGATTTGGCTGGTTTTGAGCACACAGCAGGCCGATCAGCAGCGTTCAGCACCTGCCCAGATTAGCGTCCATAGGAGACAAACTTTATAGTAAAGGCGAAGAAGGACTTCCGGCTAAGCAATTTATATATATAGATTACATGGGGCTATAGTTATAGAGCAGTAGATAATGTAATATGAATGGAAGGTGTCAGCATGTTTGATAGTAATGGTCATTCATGAAATAATTATATCTGGGATATGGATAACATTGTGGAAGAAGGAAGGAAACGATCACATATGGAATGGAATTGGAAAAATGGAAGAAACTAAGGGAGGTGAGCAAGGATGAAACAAAGAAGAACAATATGATTATAAAGGTCAGAGCATTGACTTGTATATATATATATATATATATATATATATATATATATATATATATATATATATATATATATATATATATATATATATATATATATATATATATATATATATATATATATATATATATATATATATATATATATATATATATATATATATATATTGTCGTAGCTGCCTACGGGATGTTGGTGTAAGCTCCAAACACTTGGACACACGGCGTTGTCTCGGACAATGGAGAAAGGGCGACTCGAGGAACAGCGGCGGTCGGCCGTGCGTCTTGGACCTGACCAAGACGCGTTTTCTTCCTCAGACAGACAGGGCAGGCGCGCGCCCGTCTGCCTGTTTACAATTTCACTGCTTGTTCAACTTCCTGTTTACAACATCACTGTCATCTAACTGCCTGTCTGGTCCTTATTTGGCTCGGAAGAGTCCGCTGGACCTAAAGCAATAACCATGCCTGTCTACGAGGCTCTGTAGCTTTTGTGTACGCCCGCCTCCTACAATTATAGAGGTAACGTGTTTTTGTGCTTATTTTGGCTCGGGACAAGAAATTGCCGGCCGTGATTATCCAAGCTCGCATTTGACAGTGTAGGGTATAAAGAGTGGCGTGAAAGATTGCTATAAAATATTGTCGTTTATTTATATAAAGTATTGAGAACGTGGAACGTATATTTCGTGTTGGTGTTTGCCTGTGTTAGTGTGAACATGTGAATTTGTGGGTGTGGTAGTTAACCGAGATACTTGCACGCACACTTATTTTTGATCTAGGAGTCAATTATATTTTGCATTCACTTAGCTATTATAAACAGGCACTTATCCAAATTGTCCATACGTTACACACACACTCTCTCTCTCTCTGTTCATAAATAGATGTTATAAAATAAATAAGAGCTAAAAAGGGAAAGAAGGGAAATGTTAAAAATGAGAACAAAAGAAAAATGGTGGGGAAAATAGGAAGAAATGAAATGGAAACAAATTATAAGAAAGGAGGAAAAAAGAAACAAGAGACAAGAAATTACAAAATATTGATAAAAGTTACATACAAAGTGAAAAAGTAAAGTTATGGAAAGAAAAGATAAGAAAAAGATGGAAATTAAGTAAACGTACATTGAGAAAGTCCTTGAATTGTATTTATTCTGCAATTGAATTGATATTAAATGGGTATGCGTGTGTGAGTGTGTGTGTTTGTGAGTGTGTGTGTGTGTGTTGATTTATGTGTATTTCTTCCCATTGTAAACCTCCTCCCCAAACTTTATAGGGCGGAGGCCTAATAAAAACAGCGTCAACAGTTGTTTTTTTTTAAGTCTCTCTCTCTCTCTCTCTCTCTCTCTCTCTCTCTCTCTCTCTCTCTCTCTCTCTCTCTCTCTCTCTCTCTCTCTCCCTCTCTCTCTCTCCCTCTCTCTCTCCCTCTCTCTCCCTCTCTCTCTCCCTCTCTCTCTCTCTCTCTCTCTCTCTCTCTCTCTCTCTCTCTGTACATTAACATTATCATTGTGGGTAGTGGTTTGGGGCAAAGGCTAGTGACGTTTGATGTTACCATACATGGAAGACAACCCACAGACGACACAACACGAGGTCTCAAAGCGCAAGACACATTCCCGTCCACCCAGACCTGGACCTGTTTACAGCCGGGGAAGGTAAAGCAGCGTGGGCGATGGAGGAGGCCTCCCGCCCTCATTACGCCGGCCTAGAGAAAAGGGAGGTCCCGAAACCTCTCTACCCAACGACCAAAAGGTTAGGGGAACACTTTTACCTTTACATGGTCGCGTCGTAGCCTTCAGTGGGGGACGTTGATCATGGTTGTTTATGTATGGAAACATCAGCAATAATGATCGACGAATGTGGAGATATTGGGGCAGAGGAGAGAAACGTAAAGCGACGACAATGACGATGTGGATTTGGACTGAGGCGGTATGATTTAGCACTTTATTTTGCTATGATAATCTTCTCAGGTTGATCGGATTTTGTGTTGTTTGATCAGCCATAGGTGTACATTAGAGGAGACGTTGGACCTGGTAGATAGATTGTGTGTGTGGGTGTGTGTGTGTGTGTGTGGGTGTGTGCTTGTATGTGTGTGAGAGAGAGAGATAGAAAGAGAGAGTCAGACAGACAGAGATTTGATCACTGCGGGGAAAAAAAGTGGGATAGACAGACAGAGAAAGAGACAGATACACACAGACCAAGAGAGTGTGTGTGACAGACAGACAGAGTTTTCATGCACAACAATCGTTATTCTTTATAGATCTACATGTATTGGACAAATTGTCTAAGGGAAACCATTCTTACGTCTGTCAATGTTTGCCCAGCAGTTAGTTCCCTTCAGTAGAGTTTTGCTCAAAGTTAGACTTGGGGCCCACTCAGAAACCTCACACGTGTTTGCTCCTCTCATAAAGCCCCTGACAAGGGCAAGCACTCAAAATATCTTTTGTCAATATTTCCACATCAGTAAAGTCCCCTATCTCTTCTACTCAAGAACTTGTCAAGGAAACTACTCTAAAACGTCTAGGACTCCACAGTTAATAATAATACTGGGTGTTTCTATATGCGCACCTTTCCCCAAATCACCAAACAGGTTCAATGCGCGGCGATCTGTACCAAATACACGCTTACATGTTGCATCCCCTGGATCCATTGCAAAAGGGGAAATCACTCCTACGTCTGCACCTATCTGCGCCACAGTTACGGCCTTGACCCGCCATATTCTTCTGCTTTTCTCCTTCCGACGAGAGTATAAATCGAGGCCAGTTTGTGCACGCATGCATTACAACGCACGGTCTTCAAATATCTTGGTGTTCATGTTCTAGATAGAGTGGCAATTATAGTAACACAGCCAGCAGGCGCTGGATCCTATTCACACTCAGTCGTCACAGGTCGCCCTGTGTACTGGGGCGTTACACAGTGGGAATCAAACAGCAAGTTGGCGCCTTCAGCGGCTTAAGTTAGATTGTGTTTGCGGCCATCGCCTTGAGCAGCTGTCTGAATCAGGAAGCGCTATACGAGAACAGTTCAACGTCTTGTAAAAGGCATCTTGTAAAGGGCGTCTTGTTAAGGGCGTCTTGTAAAAGTCATCTTGTAAAGGGCGTCTTGTTAAGGGCGTCTTGTAAAAGGCATCTTGTAAAGGGCGTCTTGTTAAGGGCGTCTTGTAAAAGGCATCTTGTAAAGGGGAAATCATTCCACATTCTACGAATCCTCGCTCAATAGTTACGTCCGCTGAAGCCATTACTACAAACCTTTGCACAGCAGTTATATCCCTTCAGAGGAGGATGTCAGCCATATTGACAAGGGGAATCCACTCAAATGTCTATGACTCATTGCATCACAATTACGGCCCATGTCAAGGAACAATAATCCCAGACTCCAACCTCGGATACGACACTTTAATCCATCGCCTATGAGAAGCCACTCAAATCTTAGCACAGCCGTTATATTCCTTGAGTGGACGTCGGCCATATTGCCATGGGAGGCTACTCGTGCCTACAAGTAGTAACATTTTGGCATTGATGGGTTTTTAACTACAGTACTCCACAACGTCTGAATGCATCGACCAGAGCAACTTTTTCCATTCCTTCTTTTTAAAAATCCTTCTATGCCCCGTCTCTCCCTCTCTTCTACGCCTTCTTATTCCACGACTGAAAGATATAATCTACAGTAACCATGGAGACCTCCCCTTTGCTCCTTCTTCTCCTTCTCCTTCTTCTCCTTGTTGTTGTTGTTATTATTATTATTCTCCTCTTCCTCCTCCTCCTCCTTCTTCTTCTTCTTCTTCTTCTTCTCCTTGTTGTTGTTGTTATTATTATTATTCTCCTCTTCCTCCTCCTTCTTCTTCTTCTTCTTCTCCTTGTTGTTGTTGTTATTATTATTATTATTATTATTATTATTATTCTCCTCTTCCTCCTCCTCCTCCTCCTTCTTCTTCTTCTTCTTCTTCTTCTTCTTCTTCTTCTTCTTCTTCTTCTTCTTCTTCTTCTCCTTGTTGTTGTTGTTACTATTATTATTCTCCTCTTCCTCCTCCTTCTTCTTCTTCTTCTTCTTCTTCTTCTTCTCCTTGTTGTTGTTGTTATTATTATTATTCTCCTCTTCCTCCTTCTTCTTCTTCTTCTTCTTCTTCTTCTTCTTCTTCTTCTTCTCCTTCTTCTTCTTCTTCTTCTTCTTCTTCTTCTTCTTCTTCTTCTTCTTCTTCTCCTTGTTGTTGTTGTTACTATTATTATTCTCCTCTTCCTCCTCCTTCTTCTTCTTCTTCTTCTTCTTCTTCTCCTTGTTGTTGTTGTCTAACCTATAAAGGGAAAAGTGAAAGCCCCAGTTGAAAACCTGTCTTTCCTCTATAGGCAAGACTAATTCACTGCGGCAACAGTTCCCCCCGTTGGAGTGCCGGGGGTTTCAGTATAAATAGTATCCCCACTTTCTGGAAATTTAGTGCTTTAAATTCCCACTGTCGATGTCTTCCTCATTTGCTCTTCTTCGCTAGATCAATGAC